>JAFEUB010001802.1:332500-372500 GCA_024529925.1 Ophthalmolycus amberensis
ATGTCAGAGTCTTATGCTTTAGGGTTAAAGCCAGGTGTCTTGTTAAGTCTTTAGAAGTGCAGGCACCAAACCTTGTTTCTTCTAAATGATTCTAGTAAGTTTCGAATCCAGGTGTCTTGTTATCTGTTATCTTGTGAATTGTTATCTTGTGCATTGTTTCTGTCTTTAAAGACGGATCACACAGAGGGTCTTGATTACGGTATTTCCTTTTTGAGCATTAGCTGAAGGGCATGACCCTCCTTAGGCATTTATGATGTGTGATAGTAAACAGGCTTTTTCCGTCTCTGCAATACTGTGACTTAACTCTTTGACCAGGTCACAGTGACATCAAAGGAAGCATCTGGCTGGGGGTATCCATGGTTTATTGTGGGGCAAACTGATAAAGGGATTTGTAAACAGGCCATAAAGCGCCTTCAGGTTATCGTAAGGACAGGACACTATGCTTCGAAGGAAAACATCTGCCTTGACTTGTTTTTATCTTCTGTCTTCTTTTGTTTATTCTTGTTTGCGAACCAAGATAACAGCATGCTGGCTGAGTTGAGTATAAATGTCCATGCATTTAACTGTGTCGTCAGAGCACCTCTTGTAGATGACGCTGATGTATCTATGAGACCGTGTCTCTCTTCGCTTGCAAGCGAAATAAATTGACTATTACAACTTTGATCGTTCATCCAGACTCTGTTTCATTTGACATTGATTTGATAACACTTTGACACTCTTCTCCCGAATATTCATAGAAATATTCCACAACAGGACATAAAAACCTGGATGACCTGCAACTTCCTGATGTTAAACTCAGCACAAAACTGAAGTTATTCTACTAGGCCCAGAACACCGCCGAAATCAGTTATCTAATGATATAGTTTCTCTAGATGGCATTGCGCTGGCATCCAGCAGCACCGTCAAGAATCTTACAGTTACCTTTAATCAGGATTTGTCTTTCAACTCTCAGATAAAACTTATTTCTAGGACTGCCTTTTTTCACCTACATAATATTTCAAATATCAGGCACATCCTATCTCAAAGCGATGCAGAGAAATTAGTTCATGCATTTGTTACCTCTAGACTAGATTACTGCAATTCCTTATTTTCAGGCTGCTCTAATAAGTCTCTTAAATCTCTCCAGTTGATCCAGAATGCTGCAGCTCGTGTACTAACAAGAACTAAGAGGAGAGATCATATTACTCCTGTATTAGCTTCTCTGCACTGGCTCCCTGTAAAATCTAGAATAGAATTTAAAATCCTTTTACTTACCTACAAAGCCAAATTGGTCAGGCTCCATCATATCTTAAAGAGCTTATAGTACCATACTGCCCTACTAGAGAGCTGCGCTCCATTAATTCAGGGTTACTTGTGGTTCCTAGAGTCTTAAAAAGTAGGATGGGAGCCAGAGCCTTCAGTTATCAAGCACCTCTTTTGTGGAACCAGCTTCCCGTTTCAGTCCGGGGGGCAGTCACACTCACCACATTTAAGAGTAGGCTTAAGACTTTCCTTTTTGATAGTGCTCATAGTTAGGGCTGGCTCTGGCTTGCCTTGGACCGGCCCATGGACAAACTGGTACAGGCAAAAACTACAGGGGGACTTCCTACACTGAGCACCTCTCTCCTCCTCTTCTTCACCTCCGTCTGTATGCATTGATGTCCCATTAATGCTCATTACTAACTTTACTTCTTCCCCGGAGTATTTGTGCTTTCTCGCCTCACAGGATGACCGCAGTTTTATCTGGACACTGGTTCTTCAACCAGCCATGGCCCTGCTGACACCTACTACGATCTTCATTATTAACATTATTAATCCTATTACCGATACCATTAATGCACAGTACTGATTTTGTCTCTTCCCCGGAGTCCTTGTGCTTCCTCTCCTCACAGGTTTCCATGGAGCATGGTTTCATCTGGTGCCCTGGTCCTTCCTCCTACCATGGCCCTGCTGACTCCAACTGCTAATATCACTTTTATTATTACTCACATTACTATTTCATACTACCGATACCATTAATGCACATTATTGACCTGCTTCTTCACCAGAGTCTCTGTGCTTTCTCGCCTCACAGATTCCTGTGTATCCGGGTTTACCTGGACCAGGTGTTGCCTCCTGTCGTGGTTGTGTCATACATTGAATGTGCTGTAATTACATTGAATGTGTTGTAATTCACTATCCTGTTCTACACATGACATCATTGCACTTCTGTCCATCCTCGGAGAGGGATCCCTCCTCTATTGCTCTCCCACAGGTTTCTTCCTCTTTCCTCCCCGTTAAAGGGGTTTTTTTGGGGAGTTTTTCCTGTTCTGATGTGAGGGTTCCGGGACAAGAGGATGTCAAATGTGTACATATTGTAAAGCCCTCTGAGGCTAATTTGTAATTTTGGGCTATACAAAAATAAATTGAATTGAATTGAAGTAGGGTTAAAGTACTTTGAGTGGTTGGAAGACTAAAAAAGTGCGATACAAGTACAGTCCATTTACTATTTACTTACATCCTGCCCTCTTCCAACGGTCTCATTCCCTTACCACCTCATGGTTGTTGACACTGCTACCATGTCACACATAGCTGTAACAAGTTGTAAATAGTTAGTTGTTAGAGTTCACTGTTCTTAATTGTAATAGTAAATATTAGCGTGCTGTTAAAAAGCATCACAGTTGAGAGGTTGTTACTGCGTACATATACTCTCTGCTTTTCTTGTCCCCTTCATAGTGACCTAAGGAAACCAAGCAACCGTTAACGTGAACAGACTAACAGCTTCCTCCCCAAGCTGTGAGCCTGATACGTAAACTGTCTCACACACACACACACGAGGACTCATGATGAATAAAGCCTTCTGAACTCTTCTGTCACGGGAGTTCACAGGTAGGACCCAAACGCAAGACAACAGGAGACAGAAGTTAATATAAACAGGTTTTATTTAGAATGTGTGTGAAGGTGTGGAGCCCGTGGTCCGACACCAGCGAGTAGGCAGATCGACGGTGTGTAGTCCCGTGGCTCTACACCAGGAGGGCTGGCAGCTTGACGGCGTGTGTAGTCCGTTTAACACCAAGGAGGGCAGAGCGGCGGTGTGTAATCCGTTTAACACAAGGAGGGCAGAAGATGCTACGGGGTTGACGCGGGTGAAAGACGGTACGACGTACGGTACGACACCCCGAGACTGCAGGACCAGAGTTTATATAGTGTCAGGGGAATCGTTAGTGGGACCTGAGTCTGGTGTGTCAGGCTGCAGGAGGTGATTAGCTGAAGTAGCTGCAGCTGTGTGGCCATGGGAGGTGTCTGGTCTGACAGGGATCCTGACATCTTCACCGTTAACTCAATCCACAGCTGTTTATTATTTAATTATTTTCACTTGATTGTAAATTACACACTACGTTATATATTTCATCCATTTATTGCATTATTTTATACATATGTCCAGTGTTCTATTTCATCCTTACTGACCGCCAGAGGCAGTGCTTCACACTGGATATCTTCCGTCTCGCGCATGCGCAGGTCGAATATTTATATCAACAAAGTCACGTGTGACCTCGGATGACCCCCGTCGTCTATAAGTTCTGGTGTCATCCTGAGCTCAGTCCTTTTTCATCTTCTCGCTACGCAGGTTAGCTACCATGGTAGCATAAACAAAGATGTGTCTACGATCAAGACATATTAGAGCTTGTCGCTGTAGCCTTGTGACCACCGGTCGGAGTTGCGGTTCTCTCGCCCTCCAAAGGCTGCGACGAGCTGTCCCTCTTCGGAGGGAACGGTGTGTTCGCCGTTCGGACATCGAGCCCCGGACCGGTGGACGCCCCTATCATCGGTCGTCACCAGTCTGATAAGGGCCACCTAAGTCGTGAAGACAGCAATCGGTGAGATCGATTAACATTGTTTTCTATTACCGTTGTTTGTTTTCCACGGTTGGCAGAGCGCTTCCGCTCTAGCTAATCGAGTGGCGCGCTAACGAGAGCGTAGAATTACGCTGTCGGCCCGCCCTTCACAGTGAGCAGAGTGTCCTGCTCAGGCTAACTTGGGGTGATGCATGTTCGACTAGATCGACATTAGCATTATGTCCACTGGTTTTGTAACGTTACGGCTAGCACAGTTAGGAGAGCGTTCCCGCTCAGGCAAACTTGATGAGATGCTAGTTCGACATTAGCATTATGTCCACTGATGTTGTAACATTACGGCTATCACAGTTAGCAGAGTGTTCCTGCTCAGGCAAACTTGGTGAGAGACTAGCTCAACTAGATCGACATTGGCATTGTGTCCATTGAGATTTAATCTTTACATCTGACGTAATTCACAGTTAGCAGTGTATTCACTCAGGCTAACTTGGTGAGATGCTAGCTGGGACTGCGTCCATCAACTTTGTAAACCTTGCGGCCGTCACAGTTAACAGAGGGTCCCCGCTCAGGTTAACTCAGTGGGAAACTAGCTAAACAAAGCTGATACTGGGGCTGTGGCCATCAACTTTGTATCATCACAGTTAGCAGAGTGTTCTCGCTTAGGCTAACTCGGTGAATGCTAGTTATACTAAATCAACATTGATGTTGTGCCCATTGATGCTTTTACGCATTACGGCTGTCGCAGCTGGCAGTGGCCTCAGGCTAACCTGGTGGGACACTAACTAGACTAAGTTAATACTGGGATTGTGTCCATTGATTGTTGTAAACATTATGGCCATATCAGTTAGCAGAGCGTTTCGCTCCGGTTAACTAGACTAAGCTAATACTCGGATTGTGTCCATTGATTGTTGTAAACATTATGGCCATATCAGTAGCGGATATCACAGTTAGCAGAGCAGTTAGCAGAGCTCAGGCTAACTGGTAGCACACCAAGAGTTACAGCAACTGTCCAAGTGAAGAGTGTCCTCGCTCCCCTCTCACTGTAAGGACTGTGTTCTTTTTTGTCCGTTTTTCACAGTAGCAGAGTGCTCTCGCTCAAGCTAATTGGTGGGACACCAATATCTGCAGCAACTATCCTAGTGAAGGGAGTGTCCTCGCTCCCCTCTCACTATAAGGACTGTTTTCCTGACCTGTTTCCACAGTGACAGAGTGCTCTCGCTCAAGCTAACTGGTGGGACACCAATATCTGCAGCAACTATCTTAGTGAAGAGTGTCCTCGCTCCCCTCTCACTGTAAGGACTGTTTTCTTTGGGTCTGTTTCCACAGTAGCAGAGTGCTCTCGCTCAGGCTAACTGGTGGGTCACCAATATCCGCAGCGACTGTCCAAGTGAAGAGTGTCCGAAAAGATCACTCTCCTCTGACTGCCCCCTGCCTGTTCTCTCAACATTCAGCAGAGCGCTCCCGCTCAGACTGATTTGGAATTCCGCATCAACTAGTGGGACAAGGGTTCCACCAGAATCGCGGCCATGTTAAACTCTCCCGGCTGTAGGACCTGTATAGCTCCTCTTCAGCCTGAGGACGGCCCTGACCTCTTGCCTTAGCCTCGAGCTTCTGAGGGAGGGCCTCTCGGAGAACCCAGGCAGGACACCTTGAGCAGTAAGGTCTGCTAGGCTGGACGAAGTGGAACACCTGATGCGTGAGGTCTACCTCCCCATGTCAGGGCAGCTGAATCTCGCCCAACCTACCCTGGTCATTTGTATGGCGCTGGCACGCCTGGGATACACAGCAGCTGGAACACCCACCTGTGAGTGCCTTCTTCAGGCGCCTTCCCGCCCTCACCACCTTTTCTGTTCCTCCCTCCGAGGAATATCTGAGGGAGTTGCATGCATGCTGGAGAGACACCAGGGCTCTCTCCCGCCTTACATCAGACCATGCAGGAGGTGGCAAATCTGGCCTTGCACGTATGCCAGCCAGTTAGACGACTATTGCGTCCATCATAGTTTCCCCTGAGGAGACTCTGAGGCCCGATGCCAGGTGCCCTCGACCCAATGTCGGGTCAAAGATGACCTGCTATCCAGGGCTTATGACACAGCAGCGCTGTGCACCGTATCGACAACTCCCTCTCCCACCTCATGCTTGCCCTCGCAGATTCTCTGCAGCAGGCTACTTCGACGCTTCCGCTCAGTGATGCTCATTGAAGGCGTTTGCGCTCATGTCGAGGGAACTTGGACGTATGATGTCCACCCTGGTTCAGACTCGCCGCCAGGTTTGGTTGGCGCAGTCACCCCTATCTGAGACATGTAGGAGGACCCTCCGTACTGTCCCAGTGGAACCTGGTGAGCTGTTTGAGTCAGCTGCTATACAGGCGCTTCAGCGAACTGTTAAAGCTAGCCAGACCAGGCAGCAGTTCTCTGGTCTTTGGAGGGACATGCCTGCACCCCCAGACCTAGGGGTCCCACTTTGGCCCCACAAGGCTGTTTTTCTCAGCCTCCAGCTTACCCTAGTAGCCGCCACAGGCCTCAGCGTCCAGCTGAGGCCAGACTGCTACCTATACAACCCTACCTACGTTCCCCCCCCCCCCCAAAAGCCTCCAGAGGCAGGGGGGCCAGGAGATGTCTCCGGGCCGGCTGTCGGGGTTCTTTCTCCGAGCAGCAGATTTCCAAGGGAGAGTGGTTCACGTCTATCGACGCCTATTCCCATGTTCCCATGGTGCATCACCACAGGCAGTTTCTACATTTCGCCTTTTAAGGCCGCCACTTTCAGTCCAGGGTGCTTCCATTCGGACTCTCCCATCTCCCCATGGGTGTTCACAAGGTGTGTTACTGCTGTCCTTTCCCCCTGCAATCACAGGGCGTGAACATACTGCCGTACTTGGACGACTGGCTGACCTAGGCGCCATCCCGGCTTCAGGCGCCACGGGACACTGCTCGCCTTCTCTCACGTGGCCCGGTGAGCCTCAAGGTGAACATGGAGAGGAGCTACCCGAGCCCTTCTCAGAACATAACCTTCATTAGTGTGGCCCTATGAGGGCCTGTCTGGACAGCTGCCTCAACTGTCGTTCCCTTGGGTTTGCAGATGGCTGAACAGCCTTCACTTGGATGCCAAGTGGCACAGATACAGGGCAATAATATTATCAAAACAGTGCCTATTCACTCTATCCCCATGGAGGGGAGAGTGCATATCTGGCAAACAGTGTCCCCAGGGGCTCGGTTCCATTCCACCAGGAGATTGTCACAACAGATACCTGCCTCTCAAGGCGGGGTGCAGTGTGACAGAACAGGACAGCTTGGGGGCAGTTGTCTGCTGAAGGACCGCAGGGGCAGGTCCAGGTTCTAGAGCTAGCGCTCAAGCACTTCCTTCCATATTTGAAGGGAAAGCATGTGCTTGTCCGGTTGGACAACACCTCTGCTGTGATTTCCCATAAACTATCAATGGGGCACCAGATCTGCAGAAGTTGCTACGGGGATCACCGTGCCCTTCTGACTTTGGAGGCCCCTCGCCTGACCAGCCTGTGGGCAATGTACCCACCAGGAGAACGGAACCAGGTTGTGGTTTTCCTGTTCCGTCACAAGCCTCCACCGTGAGAGTGGCGGCTGCATCCAGACGTGTCGACCCACTGCCCCCACTGGGTCTCCCTGACGGAGAGGACCAGCCCTCTGGGTCAAGATGCCCTGGCTCACACGTGGCCAGGGGATCTTCTTTATGCCTTTCCACCATTCCCTCTGCTTTTGCTATAAGCTTGTCAGAGTTCTTCCCCGACAGGAGGGATCTCCTGTCGCAACTAGAAGGTCGGATTTGGCATTCCAATCCCTGCCGCCTTCAACTATGGGTCACGGGAGGGCCCGACCGGATGCTGAGTGGCTGCATAGAACCAGTCTGACTGACTATTCCGAATGCCAGCGCGCGGTCTACCTGCCTGCAGTACAAGAAACAGGTGGAAGCTGTTCTCTGACTGGTGTGCGGCTCAGAACAAGGTCCCAGTACAGCGCCCCGTGCCTGCTGTACTGGGTTTCTACAGTCCCTCCTAGATAAGGGCCGGTCTCCCCTGCATGGGACCTACCCTTGGTACTGGACACCTTATGCTTGTCTCCTTTTGAACCCCTGGCACAGGCGGAGCCGAGATGGCTATCGGCAAAACGCTTTTCTCCTTGCCGTCAATTCAGCTCAATGTGGGGGCAGGCTGCATGCCCTGTCGGTGGAAGAATCATGTCTGAGGTGGAACTCAGATGGCTTGGGTGTCACTTTGTGGCCTAATGCAGTGTTTCTCCCAAGGGTGTTGGGAGAAAGCCTATCCAGCCTATCCAGCTGGCAAAGTTGACCCCCCCCCCCCCCCATCGGGAGAGGAGAGGTCAAGGCTGCTGTGCCCAGTGTGGGCCCTCAGAGCTTATGTGGAGGAAGCCACCGCCTGCATACGGCAGTCGGAGCAGCTCTTTGTCAGTTATGGTGAGCCTAAGAAGGACTGTGCTCCTTCTAAAAAAACGGCACCTATCCCACTGGATAATGGAGGCCATTGCCTATACATACAAGGCGAGCGGCTGTGCTCGGCCATCCGCACCAAGGGCAGCCCTGAGAGGTGTGCCTGTGGAGGATATATGTGCTGCGGCCTCATGGGCATCACCGAGCACATTCACCAAACACTACAGAGTTAACGTTGCCACCCCTCACCCACTGGGGAGGGATCTTTGGCCGATTTTCTCTGCCGGAGCTATACGAGGTAGTTACTGTGCTTCCTCGTGACTCTTTTGGTATAAGTCATCCAGTGTGAAGCACTGCCTCTGGCGGTCAGTAAGGATGAAATAGAACGAAAGTTACGAATGTAACTACGGTTCTATGAATCCTGGATGACCGCCAGAGTTCTTAGTCACTCGGAATCCCGTGAACTCGCGAGAAGATTCCATAGGACTGAGCTCAGGATGACACCGGAACTTATAGACGACGGGGGTCATCCGAGGTCACACGTGACTTTGTTGATATAAATATTCGACCTGCGCATGCGCGAGACGGAAGATATCCAGTGTGAAGCACTGCCTCTGGCGGTCATCCAGGATTCATAGAACCGTAGTTACATTCGTAACTTTCATTGTTGATGGATAATGAAATTGTTGAAATCATTAATCTGCAATAAATATTTTTTATGAAGCTCTTGTTCGTTCATGATTTTTACTGTGTATATCTGATATTAATCTTTACAATGGCAACAGTTCAGTTTTGTAATCATACAAGAACACATGAAACATGAAATCATCCCCCAAAACAAATTTGGGGGCGTCGTGTGTAGAAGGTTAATGGAGGTTTTTCCAGAATTGGTAATCGCAGGCTTTTTGTATATTACCTTCAATCGACAACATAATAAAATAACTGTTTATTAAATGTGGCCTCCGTGAACACCGACAATAAAGGATCAAAGGAAAGATGTTATGGTGCTTTACTAATATGTGTCATATGTACTTGTCAATTTGAATGTTACTGAAAACAAAAATTTGGTGTCCGGTTAGATTCATTACGAGTTTTGAACAACCAGGCAATAGTGTTCTGTTGTAAAATATGATCACACAAGGCACAAAACCATTTTTTAATTACAATAACTGTAGCTCTGAATAAAACTGCCCTGCACTGACACTTTGGAAGTCTGCATCAACTGAAAAACCATACAAGGACAATATGAATTACTAAACCTGACAGCTCCAACTGCCAAAGTATCAGAACACACATGTGCATGTGTAGCACATACTTCTACAGTGGTACAGCAGCACACATCTATTACAGGAGTCACTTATGCTCCTGGTTTTACTTCTGGTTGGCCAGTATCAGCTGTTTCTTATGGAAGAAGTTTTAATGTCCAATTGGGAAATCCTTTTACAAGTTGATCCATCAATTAATTCCAGTTCAATTATTTAAAAGATGTTACGACCATCACTCATCTAATAGCATAAATCTCGTCAAAGGCAAGAAATTGTAAGTCAGAATATTAAGGCCAGAGAATAATAAACAGCAAAACAGTTGATCCGTCCTTTCATCAGCGGAAGCTAAACTGGAAGTAGTTTTCTGGCATCATCAACATCACAATCCATTTGAGAACTGAGGGTGTTGTCCATGCAGTCTCCCGTCTCCACAACAAGATGAATGGCACCAAATATGTCGAACCTGGCATTCATTTTTCACAATTGACACAAAGTAAAGACATGTTGGATCACAATGAATCAAACATACACCAGCTTGTCAGGATTGGTGCATTAATGTCTACTTCGTTTAATATCAAGTGAACAAAGTCCTACGTGACAGATGCTCCTCTGAACATTGTGTATTATACACGGGAACACACTTCAAACTTGTGAGACATATGATCATTCGGTGGAAGAATAGCATTTCTAAACGGCAGTAGCGGGCCGTGCATTTTATACCTGGGCCTTCACTGCTGTCCTGCAGCTGAAACACAGCTACGGTCATTATTTGTTTTGTGTAAAAATGAAGCTCTCACCTATCTGCAGAGAATACGCCGGGAGTGTGTCTCCTCTCTGCTCTGACTGCAGCTGGGACTGCTGCGCGAGTTACCGCCTGTGAGTGCTTTGGGGCAGCGGAGGGGCAGCACCCGCTGCTTGCTCGTTCACGACAGTAACTGTAGAACGGTAGTCCTTTAACGTCACAAAAGTCTCCAATAACACCAGAACAAGTCGCTA
The DNA here is from genome assembly GCA_024529925.1 of Ophthalmolycus amberensis. NCBI lineage: Eukaryota > Metazoa > Chordata > Actinopteri > Perciformes > Zoarcidae > Ophthalmolycus > Ophthalmolycus amberensis. Next base: position 342,990 of record JAFEUB010001802.1, read on the forward strand.
GATTTGCCACTAGTAGCTTTTGACCCTCGCCATGAGGGTTTAGAAAGTCGCCAGATTTAGCGAGAAATTCGCCAAGTTGCCAGCACTGGCACCCGCTAAATATGTCCCTAGAGCAACACTGGACGTAACAATGGTTCCTATCACATATTAAACCAAACAAAAATCCAATCTTCATAAAAACAAGTTGTACAAATAATAATATATAAACAAGCATCTTAAAGCTGCTGCAGATTTAAAAACAAATGCATTTAACTTACCAGAGCTGCTGTTCACTATTTAGCTGCTGTTCCTCCTTTCATTGTTAATAAAGAGTTTAATCCCACGGTTGTTCAGTACATTCGTGCGTTTTAGTTACAGTAAGAAGTCCTTCTCCATTCATGGACGCCAGTGAAGACAGTCGAGCCTCCCCAGTTGTATTTCTTGAATACGTTTTAATGCGTTTGAGGGCTGAAAATGTCTGCTCGACAGAGGCAGCAGATATTGGGATTGTCACCGCCCGACACGTCAGGCTAGCCCACTGACCAATCACGTACTTGTAGGCCAGCTAGCAGGCTCTGGCACGTGAAAGAATACGCCCAACATGTCAAACTAAGGATCTGATTGGTTGAAGAATATGACAATCAACAAATCGTCCCCATTCACTTAAACTGCACATGGATGCACTTGTGAGTCTGCAGGCCTCGGGGCCTCTCTTCTTACCTAGAGACACAGAGGTGAGATCTGATTGGATAAAAGCTCTACTTAAAACAAGCTGGACTGGAAGCAGAGCAACTGAGGAAGACAGTAGCTGTGCAATGAGAAAATAAGATAATGGGAAAAATATGTTTATAAATGATAATACATGTAGTGTATTTAAGAACAATTATTAAATTATAAAATAGCTCTAACTTTGTGATTCTGTTTAGGCCAGCAGAGAAGGCCTTGCAGGCCCTGACGGCCCACCACTGCTAAACGGAGATTCTAACGTGTGCGTAGGTCCTCATATTGAAAAGCAGACACACCAAAATGGAAGAAAGTGTAACAGTTAACTTTAAAGTACCCCGTACTTCAAGAAAGGGCTGTAATCACTTCACATGTCACTGGAATGTTTTCTTCAAGCTCATCGATGTAGAAATTTAAATTCTATCTTTAAAGGTCGTGTCAGTCACTATGAACATATTCTGGATATTTTATCTTCCAATTTACATTGCAGTAAATAAGTGTAACAACATGTGCATTTGATTAAGCTCTGCATCAAACATGTCTAAAGATTGTCTATGATTTGTGTAAATACATATGTATCACATTTGATTATTTAGCATGCCTGCCCTGAGTCCTGAGAAGAGGAGACTGAAAATAAGAAAATGGGTTAACTAGGTTTTGTTGCATATAGTCATATTCTATCAGCGACTGATAATAACATGCAACATTGTGAAAACAATATTTTTAAGTAAAGCAAACGTTTTCATGTTAGGTACATTTACAGCATTAAATAATGTGGTTAATAGTGCAGATCTGACATAGTAATGGTGTTGGGTTTTGTATTTCAGCCAGTTTCACCACTAGGAATTGGTACATTTAGAAAATCTAGCGTGTAAACAAAGCATAGAGATGTATCTGTATGAAGAATTCATCCTCCTGAGTGTGTACTGCATAGACGTGACTCATTACGTGGGGTCCAGCTCTTTCTCCTTATGTTTATCAACTAATGCGTCAGTCTATAACAGTCAACTGGAGGAAATCAGTTTGGAGAAAAAAGTGTTTAGTGTCGTGCATTCAGACTTCCAGAATAATGTGTGTATTAACAGTTTACACCAATAAGGCACCCCATCTGCAATGTGCATCCGCAATGAAAATAAAAATAGTCTACGAAAGAACAATGCACACTAACAGGGTCCATTATGTAAATGTGTCAGATTTAGCCATACAGGCTAATTTCCCTCTGCAGTCCCTGGCAGCTTAATGGCTTATGCAGACATTAAAATAAATCACACAAAAGCACAGCAAATGCTATGTTATTAGCTATGAATCAAGTGAGTAGTTTCATTTTCTCATTGACTTCTATACAATCTGCCTTCTTTTTGCAACCAGAGGAGTCGCCCCCTGATGGCCAGTAGAGAAAATGCAAATTGAAGACACTTTGCATTGGCTTCCCTTTTAAGAACCGGAGGTTGTTGATGTTTCTACGCCCTCCCCCTGCAGATTATTGAGGATCATTTTTTATTTATTAGCAATATATTCAGCACTCTGATAGTGGTCATTTTGTATGTGAGTGTTCTGATGTATTCTTCGATTTTGAAATAGTTGCCTTATGTTGTCCTATTCTGGATAACTCCCCCCCCCCCCCCACACAGCATTTGGGGTCTAGGCCTGCACCCAAGAGAAGGTTGGACTAAAAAAAAAGATCATGACAAAGAGGGGTGGGATTGGGGGGTTGTAGGATAGGCTTTTGACCAGCACTATTGCTCCTGTTGGCCACCTGAGGAGGCCTAAGAAAATAATTACTTAGTGTGCTGAAGGAAATCTTGTCACGTGCCATCCCAGCATTGAAGGGCAGAGGTGGTCATGGTCTGACCGGGAGCCCAGACCAGCCGGACGTGCAGAGCTTCAGCTTTGACATGTTACAGATGGAACTAGTCAGCTCTCCTGGTGAGCATCATCTGTCACATCAGCACATGCTGGACGCAATGAACCACGGCTCAGCCCCTGCTCCTTCCCCTCAAAATCCATCAACCCGGGGCTGGTCGCTGTGGTTGAGGGCTCACCTTGCCACCAAGGGTCCAACCAGCAGTGTTATTGCAGTAGCAAAGGTAATCAAAGTTTTGCTAGTTGTCTCTGTTTTTTATTTGAAATGATCGTTTTTTTATATGTAAATGATATTGATCAATTATACAATTGAAAGGACTGAGCTTTTATCTGTATGCTAATGTATGTTGGCTGCTGCTGCCAGGTGTGTTGTGTCTTGCACATAACACACTACATATGATATTTAATTACAAAACCTTATGATATGAAATGTTTCTCTGTTGTACTCTGAAGTGTAACTGTGTCTTTTTGCTGGGGGGGTCCATGACATTGTACTTTTTGTTTCCTTGTGTGCTGTTAGTTGAGGGTCATTATTGTGTTTTATTGGTATGAATATAACAAGGACAATATTGCCAAAGCGTCAAGTAATAATTATAAAGATTGTCAAGACAAGGAGTAAATTAGAAGAACACACACTGTCAAACCATCAATGCACCTTTTTCTTAAATGAAACATAATGATCTGATCTAAACAGGTAGGATTAATTGTTGCATTTTATTTTCAACCCATGGACAAACTAGTTTTAATTAGTTTTTAGCATTTCCTCATTTATTTACTGTCCATTTTTAACCACAATGGCAAACTGAATAAAAATGAGATGGAAATCTCCAAACTTCATACAAAAACCCTCTAAATGGGTGAACCCTGAATGCATCCTTGTGTGATGGAAAACAGTTTTTACCATGACACTGTAAAATGTAATAAGTTGACCTTACTTACAAAAAGTCAGGAAACCAATTGCCTTAAAATTTCTAAGTAAAGTAGCTCATTAATTTGAAGTTGTTAAAGCTTAAAGTAACTGAGTTTAGGCAACTCATGCCATTGCAGTAAATTGTAGTATAGTTAACTCAAAATGATTAATTACGTTCACTATAAATTGTCAATTCAGACAACTTAAAGATCTGAGTAAAGTTAACTTTAAATTGTCAATTCAGACAACTTAAAGATCTGAGTAAAGTTAACTTTAAATTATTAATTATAGTTACTATAATTTGTGAATTGAGACAACTTAAATATCTGTGTAAAGTTAACTCAAAACCATTAATTAGGTTGACTATAAATTGTCAATTCAGACAACTTAAATATCTGAGTTATATTAAGTCAGCAGTACTAATAAGAACAAGTTATCCTTACAAGTCCAAGCATTCACATTACTAGGAAATTATCAGGAAACCGATTGCCTTAAAATTCTCAAGTAAGCTGAACTACAAACTGTAAGTTGCTGAAACAAAAGATCGACAACATTTGTAATGGAAGACAGAGTGTTTATTTTTACGAAAAACAAATGTCTGAGTTTTTATCCTCAGACAGTTTGTTAACAAACTGCTAAGTGCTAACAAAATGCTGGACATGTTGCCAGATGAAGTTATGAAATATAACAGATATCCCTTATATGTAAAAAATTTTAACAAAAATACAGTTTTATTAGTCAAATCAAAATCAAAATGCCTTGCATCACTCCGATGAAAAATCGTGAATTGCTCTCTTTTGACTTCAGATTCAGAAACGACAGATAAACAAAGTCAATAGTCAACTGGACTAAATTACATAAAAAATACATCTCTTTTGGCATTTCTTCAGTAGTTTGTATTGAAATAGTAGAATGAAGTGAACTTCTGCAAACAAAGCTACCAAATTACAAAAGAAAAATAACATCATTACCAGCAATATGTCTTTATGTCTGTATCTTGACATGAACTTCCTTAACTTCAGAAACGGCAGATAAACAAAGTCAATAGTCAACTGGACTAAATGACAAAAAAAACTTTTCCATACAAGTAAAGACTTCCATTGGAGATGGAAGGGTAAAGGTCTCAGGCCTGACTCAGTATACCATTTACATCGTGAAGACAGTCACTCACTGCATCAGTAGATTTTTCAGTGATTGTATTTTAGGTTTTAGGGATTTCGGTCCAAGTGAGAGAAGCACTCTTTGAATAAACTCAAAGGTGTACCTGAGTTGTTGCGGGTACTCCAGATTCAGGGCGTAAATAAGTCCGAAGAGTAGACACATGGCATGCGGAAGATTGTCAAGGTCACCCATCACCATTGTTCCTTCCAAAACGATTGCAGTAGCTGTAGACTCCAGGTGCAGCGAGTGAGGAGAGGCCACACCGTCTTCGGCAATCACTGTCAGGATCCCCATAGAGGTGTGGGACATGTCTGGAGGGTCATCGCAGTCCTAACAACAATAGCAGCATTAAAACCACAATTGCATGTCAAATGTAATTTTGCATTTCTATAGTAGAACACACAATGAATATATTTGTGCCTTACAGCAAAACAAGGCTCCACAAAATCAACCAATCTGACCATTGAAGAGACACAGCCACTAACAGGAAGCTAGATTCAGATATTATTAGATAATCAAGTAAAATAATATCCTGCAGAGTAAATACTCCATTTATTGGTTGATCATTTGATTCACTGAATGGTTGCAAAAGCTAATATTAAATAATATGGATTTCCAAAAGGGCTGGTTTTTACATACAAGTATGATATTTTAAATGGAATTAAAGCAAAAAATGGAATACAACAGAATGTAGATGGGCCTGAGAACAATGGGTTGATGAGGTAGCACCACAACACTAAGTGAAATAGAAATGTCAGGTAGTTAGCCCTGACCAGGACCCTTTGGTGGCATCTGCCGTCTTTCCATAGGGTCAAGTCACAGCTTCACCCCATCCAAAACTCAAATACCTTCAATAATGAAAAAAACACAACCTAACGGATGTTGGGTGTACGTCCTCACCTGTCTAAAGGTAGAGGGGTTCTATTTATAACTTCTATGACCAAATTAAGTTTAATACGTGGTTAAACACGACCATATTCTGACCTAGGCATGTCTCTGTTAAATTTTCACGCCGGTGTTACTTCCCTACTTAACTGCTCACACCCGTATTACAGATTTGCGTCACTAGAGGGCATCACAAGTTTAACAGATACCAGTCTACCCGTCTCCCATGCAATGAGCCTGATCTGCCAAACCCGGCAAACCCGACCTTTGACAATGTCTAACCTAAACCAATCGTCTTTGCCTCAACCAGCTACATAAGGCGGGTCTTGGTAAGAAATTTAGTTGGACAAATAATTACTTTCTCTGCCAGGGCAGCTGCTGTTGTCACCAGTTGGCAAGGCTTATCCCTTGATGTAGCTACCGCTGCTACATCCCACTCTTCCATATACTATTCAGTATACTATAGCCTCTCCACATTATATTCACCCAAATAAGTAGCTCTGAATATCTGACTCCGAAATGACATGTAAAAGTGATTTTAATCCACATTGTGGACAACATCCAAATATTGTCACTGCTGCTTCTGGGCAATGTGCTCGCTACTACCACAGGAGGCTGAACAGGTAAGCGACCTACCGCTTGTAGCTGTCACACATTGGCGGTGTACTCCTGAGCCTCCTGTGGCAGTATAGCGAGCATAAGCGACAAAGAAATGTTGATGATGTTACTAGGGATAGTTCAGAACATTGTGTTTAACCCCATTTCATACCTTTTTTGGTAATACGAGATATTAGTAGAACCCCTCTACTATCATACAGACAAGTGGAGGTGTACAGATACCTGTTTGGGTGTGAAATTCAAATTTTTTTGGTTCTTGAAGGCATTTGTTGGGTTATGTTATGACTCAGCTACAATTGGACCCGACTGGAAAGACGGTAGATACTACTAAAAGGGTCCTAATTAGGCATAGGTGATCAGTGCATCAAAAATGAAAGTATAGCAGCACTAATTCAGGCTGAGTGGAAGAGAAGTAAGTAATACCAAAAAATTAACAGAAGGAACGCATTAGATAGATTGGGCATCCTGTGGTGTAGAATTAAATCAATTTCTAAAAAATTTCAGTCTACTTTCAAAGTCTACTTACAAAGCATGTCTTGAAGAAGTCTGTGTTCTCATCTCCAAGGATGACAGGAAGGCCACGGAGGACTGCTGCTCGTCTCCCAGTAACATCTGTACTCTGTAAAAATCATTTCAAACAAAATTCCTAAGTATTCAAGGACAATCAATTGACAGGTCTGCAGACACAATGTGATGGCACTACTTTGGTCACCACATACATTTTTTTACTTTGCTTGAGAAACCTACCCCTGTGACTTGTTGCAGATATTCCGTAAGTTTCTGGCCGACACTTCCCCCCCTTGGACTTGAAAATCTCAAGGAAGCGAGGAGTGTATTTATCAAGTTCTTTGAAGAATTCTGCTTGCAGGTTTTTGCTTGATAAGCGACAGAATTCTGTCAAAATCTAAAGGAAAGAGTAGGACAATTAAGATTTAGTCATATTGGACCTACATCAAAAAAACAACAACAAAATACGTCACACTGGGCAGAAAACTAGTGTTGCAATGGCTTCCAGATTGAACATAAATTACTGCAATTGTTGTTTCAAAATTAGATAATGCATGCCAGGTGACATATGGTTCTTTACAAAGAATAGTAGGTAATTCTCCTGAGTACTAGTTTGAACCAATCACATACAGCAGCAGTGGTAGAAACGTGTATTCAGTCCTTGGAGGCCAGCGTGATTTGGTAATTTATTAGTTTGATTAGACACACTGGGATTTGCAATGATCAATTCATAAAATCTAATTTTTAGGGACTACTTTTTCAGTAGTATGACAGTAAAGCCAATTCTGTGACATAAAAGATACATGACAAATAATGAAAATACATTACAACTAAAAACTTGAACGTAAACAATTTTAATTTACCTGACCCTCCGTAAACAGTGCTGGCCACCTTTCAACTGTGTCTTTCACTGGAGGCTCCAAGGTCACCAACTCCTTTCTTCTCAAGGCAAACGTTGAGTCCATATTCTTGGATATCAGAGCAGCAGTTGGACGACGTTTCTTCAGCTCCTCTACAAGTTCCATTCGTTTGGACTCCATACTGGTCTCATCTTCACCCTCAGGAAAATTGGGTAGAAAGTTGATTTCAAACCGTTTGGGTCTTTTGACACTTCTCGGAGGTGTTTGGCCTTTTCTTTTCCCTCCATTTACGGCCACATCTGTACACCCAGCTCGACGTAGTTTGGTGCGATAGTTGCCCATTTTAAACTTAAGGCTATTTTTCCAGCCGTTACATCCATTGGAGGAGCCTGGTTCAGTGAGGCATGGGTGCTTTTCAATGAGTGCAGTTGCAACATCATTAAATTCTTCATCTCTGGGATATGCCTTGAAGCTGTAAATTGTTTCGGCCAACTTTTCAAGAATCTCGTGCTTCATGTCCCTGGGCACTTGTAGATATGTCTGATCTCTCATATAGTGAAGATGTCCCTGGCGTAATCTATACTCTATGTCAACAGGAAAATAAGGAATCTCAAAACTGTCTGGCCATGGAGACCGAGTAAGAGATGACCGACTTTCAGGGGACGAAAAAGAGAGGATCTCTGTGTCAGCTGTGCTTGATGTGGGTGTTGGAACCTGGGCGATAATCTTCAGGGTGGCTTTGTCAGGCATGTCAGCAATGTCAGTGAGGTTGACAAGGGCATTGTTAAAATCGGGATCCTCATACTGAAGGGAGAACTTGTACTGAAGACCCAGCTTCTCCTCAAGCTGTTCAACAAGTGACTCAAGTGTCTGTGGCTTCCCATGGAGAGTAATTTTCCGTATGTCATTTTCCTGTACAATTATCCTTAGTGTGGTCCTCATCTCCAGTCTTTGTTGTGACTCTACAAAAGATCCCCAAAAAAATGCAGTTTAATTACTTCACGGCATTTGACATCCAAATCTTCAGCATCCAATCAGCACAGAATATAATGTCTGAGGGTAACAAATGTTTTGCCCCTAATTCTGTAGGCTGCCAGAGGAAATGGGTCATTCAGATCAGAGAGCCTGTTGACTGACAGTGATGACACATGACTGCATAGCTCATATGAACGTAGATGCTGATTGTACCATGATGTTAGATGTTTGCACAAAAACAAAACCTCACTGTTAATGACAAGGATTTTGTGAATTTGCCTAAAATCAGGTAGACATGAACAAGCACCAATAGATACAATCATATCTGGACTGTATTTGATGCTATCAATGCTCACAGATGATGCGACAAGGACAGTGTTCTGAGCAGCATACCTCTCCTTCAGCAAGTTCTGAATATTCTCAGGGAAAGATGAAACCAAATTAACTGTCACCTTGTCCATTTGGATGGATGGCTTGAAAAATGAGGACGAGTCCACATGGTATGCCATCATTTTTTGATGTCGGACAGCCAGAGTTTCTGGGATGTTTTTGAAGTTTTTTGTGTTGCGAATGACTTGTTTGAAGAATTTGTGCTTTCCTTCAAAGCGCATTGTCCACATATCTCTTAGCGGCCCATACAGCCTCATCAACTGCGAATAATGTTCAATGAAGAGGTGCTTGGGGCGCAATTTGAAATGAGGAAATACTGTTAAAAGTAAACCTCTGTGCTCTGAGATCTTGGCATCAAGGAAATCAAGAGTGTCTTCTGTTAATCTAAACGACACAGTCAGTTCTACGATGTCCTTCAAAAGCATTAAAATTTCCCATGTTTGATCATTTTCTGGGACATCAAAACCAATCATGAGTGGGAGAAGTCTTGTAAGTGCCCAGTTTTCATGGGCGTTACCACCAATGGTACCTCTAGAGGCATATGTGGCTGGGATGATCTGAGGCTGATCAGTTCTGTCTGTGAATTTGTAAGGAAAATGTTTGATGGCTTCATTTAAGGACTCAAGGGAGATGTACTTCTTGGAGATCAAATCATTAATGCACAAGGACATCTCAATGGGGATTATACCCTCCAACAGGTCATGCATTATGTCTGCCGTGTGGAAATGTTCCAACTTCTCTGTTAAAACACAAGGACGTTTCACACCATACTCTTTCACCAAATTTGGATCCTGTAGAACTTCAGAAACTTGCCTGTCATGATTCTGTTTGGTTCTGCGTTCAAATGCTCCTGACTGGACCTCTTTCTGCTGAATGTCACTCTTCTTTGCCATGCAGAATCGACAAGGATGCTGGACCGTGAAACACTCCTGGAAACCAGCCAAAGAATGAGCACCTAGGTTATCAGCGGACACATAGAGCACAGTTCCTTTTACACACTCGCCTAACTGCTCAACATAGACTCCGTGTTTTTCAAGAGTAACAAGGTCTTGAAGAAGTGGGTGGAGTACATCTGCATAGCCATACTGTTTGACTGCACTTGCTTTGCATAGTATTGCTAGCTGAATAGAGTGAAGAGAGGAGCGATGTTTTGAGGGGAGATTGGCAAGAACCCAATAAACCCCACAGTTTGTGTTTCTTTCTTGAAGTGCCCAGGGGATTCACAATCTCAAAATCATCGATGTAAAGGCCTAGCACAATCCTTAAGGTCTCAGTCTTAAAAAAATCATTTTCCTGATAGAGAGTGCCATCTCTGTAAGTGTTAAATCCATCAACTTTGTCATCAAGAGTGAGAATTTTATCGAGGACATCAGCCTTGTTTAACAGTTTTTGTAGCATTTCCAGAATTGGCACGTAAGTCAGTGACTGCGATTCTTTGTCAAGCCTGTATTCAACTGGCATGACCATTGGAAATTCCTTCTGAAAATATGATGTTCTTTTACTGGCCGTAGAGAGTGACTTGCCAACATCAGTCATCTGCAAGAACAGGTTATTCTCTTTGACAGCATTCACAATCTCTCTCACAACTGAATCGTCACTGACACCATGTTCATTGAGAATTTGCTTAATGGCATTACGCAAAAGGGGCTCTGTGAGAAGAACAATCTGATTCAATTGTTGGATTAACTCTTGTACTGCCATGTCAGATATGTGCAAGACTGCCTGCAGTTTAAGAAAGAGCGAGGCTAAATTATGCTTCAGTTGATGCTGTAAATGATCCAAATCTTCAGTTTCAGCCTCATCCTCATTTTCCTCTTGGAAAAAATCTGTTGGATCATTGGAAAAAGCCTCCTCTTCTGGTACATCTTGTGCCACATCTGGATCAGAATTGTGAGGTGTTATGTGCACGGCAATGTCAGGCTTCAACTGCTTCTGACTGGGAAGCCCATGTTGTTTACATTTATGAGCATTAAATGTCGAGTAGACATTGCTGTTAAAAGTGCAGTTTTTATATGGACACTGAACCGTTTCCTGTTTTTTCAGATGTTGCCGCAAATGGGATAAAAACATTTGTTCAGTGCAGGGCTCTTCAAAATTGCAAAGAAGACAATGGAATATCACAGGGATTTCTTCAGCGCCACTCATTTGCCCATCATGAACATCACGGGAGTGAATTCTTGTCAAATGCACTTTGAGGGCATTAAATGACTTGAATGAACACAAACAATCTGTGTGGACGCATGGGATTAGTGTCAATCTGGCGTAGCTTCCATGTTTTAAGCGGTAGTGTTTGAAGAGTTGAGCCCTCTTTTCAGAAGAAAACAAGCAGGACTTACACTTCCAATTCATTGCCAGGTTTCAGCAAAGTCTACAAAAGAAACAACAAAAGCAATCAGTCAAACTGCAAATAACTCAGTCAAGTTGCATGGTTATGGCTAACTAGCTATCAGTTTAATAGAAGATTTCAAGATTTTAAAACTTAAAATCACAAATACTTGTCCTTGCTAGCCATGATATATATTGTATGTTTTTTTTCTCTATTATTCATAGTTTTTTGTTTGTTTGTAACGACTGTGTTGGAGCTATTTATTTGATATTGCAGTTTGTTTTGTAATTTATAAGTAGTATTGTTTAATTATTGTAGATGTTTCATATATTAAGATTCTTTTTCTCTTTAATAGTAATTTGTTTAGTTATATTATTTTTTGGGTAATTACTGTGGGCACCTGTTGCTATTTAAACGAGGAGAAAGATAGGACCAGCATGCACCGGGGTGGGCGTATAGTTTTTACCAGCTACACAGCAGCATTGCACTGCACAGGACAGGAGAGACAGCACGACAGGAGTTTGTTTGCTTGTTTTATTTGCTTTATTTAATAAATACACAAAAATGGAATCCTGCTTGGACATTTTACTCTCTTCTGGCTGCGTAAGGATACCGACCACGGTGCATCAGTGGCGTTTGATTATTATTTGTTTAAGTTTGATTTAGCCGACAAATGGCCACTACATAAAGTAAAAACTACGCCCTTGGACTAAAGTAAAAACTTAGCTCTTGGACTCAAAGGACCGATCCCACCAAAGCTACAACTGGTTGGATCGTTTTTGGATTTCGTATGGATGATCAAAGAGGATTGTTTCATTCATCACTCTTGGATTAATGTCAGCGGGACAACTGCTTTGGACCAGATCAACACAGCGCTGAAACATCTCAGAAGAAACTGGTACGTGATACGACTGCCGTATAGGAAGACGGTGAAACGAGTGGAGTTTAAAAGTCTGTATTCACAGTGATGTACGTGCTTCTGGATGTTTAAACCTGACTGCGTTGAATCGCTACAAATGAACATTGCGCAACACCCGCGCACCACTATCGGCGGCTTTCATTCATTAAAAAGCCCGACTTCAGTGTGTGTGTGTGTGGCGAATTGGAGGAGCGGCCTGTAAGCACCTTTGCTGTTTTTTGCTGCACTTTACCTGCATTCACGTCCGACGGATTTGATTGATGTGTGACAAGCAGTTTGGAAGAAGTGTTCAAAATGTCTGACGTTCAGGCGAAGGATGTTGAAATGCCGGCAGCAAGAAGAGGCATTAAAATGACTCCTAAAGGCTTGGAGTTCTACACGGAAATGTACCAGCAAAAGAGGACCGCACAATGCAAACAAGCCAAAAAGTGTTTGAGAAACATAAATGACTTAATGACTTCCAATACAAATGTAAATTCAGTGAATGCTGAGCTTTTTACATTCATCAAATGTTACCAAGATGCAAATGACATGCATACATCTTTTGTGAGCTTACCTTTACCTCAAGATGAAGTTACAAGGCAAAATCTGTACTTCAAAGAAAAAATGACAATGTTCTATGACTTCACTGAAAGGGTGAAAGGCTGGCTGTCTGAAATGGGTTACCCATATGTGCAGCCAAATAAAGATTCTCTCGACCACCAAAGTGTTGCAGATGAAATAAACCCTGAGGATAGTGCTTCTAATGTGTTAAGTGTAAAGATGAGCTCTGTAAAGACACATTCCCAGCTATCACGGATTTCATCAACATCATCTGCACGCATTAGAGCTGAGGCTGACAAGGCAGCTCTGATGGAGCGTGTTGCTGCTCTAAAAAGGAAACATCTAATAGAAGCTCAGGAGGAAAAGTTGGAGAGGGAAAAGGAAAAGTTGGAGAGGGAAAAGGAAAAGTTGGAGAGGGAAAAGGAAAAGTTGAAGAAAGAAAAGGAACAATTGGAACTTGAAACGGAATTGGCAGCTACAAATGCAAAGCTTCATGTCTTGGAAATAAATTCATCCCAGCGTGGCTCAAAATGTTCAGACGGAATGAACTCTTATGTTGAAAGGAACAAGTTCAAAGAAGCAAGATCATTAAATCCCCATGCCTACACCTTTGTTCCTGTTGAAATGGATGTTATTTCTGTGTCTGATCCCATAATGCAACCACAGGTTGTTAGGCCTAAACAAAGGTCAAAAACACAAATTGATGAGATGCTAGTAAAGACTGATGCTCCAGTTCAAGCGACACAAACTGTGAATGAAAATCAAGCAGGACTTGTGCAACCTCAACCCCGTCAGAATGACATTGTAAATGTGATGCAAAGACAAAATGACATCGCTGCTCTGCTGGTCCAGCAAAATCTGTGCTCTGTCCTGCCTGTAAGAAACATTCCTGTGTTTGATGGAGACCCTCTTCAGTACAGGTCTTTTATCAGAGCTTTTGAAAATGGAGTGGAGGAGAAGACAACTAATTGGAGTGACTGTTTGCACTTTCTCGAACAATACACCAGGGGGCAGCCAAGAGACTTGGTGTGCAGTTGTCAACATCTACCTTCAGATCAGGGATACCACAGAGCCAAAAGTCTTCTCGCAGAGCACTTTGGAAACGAGTACAAAATTGCATCTACGTATATGGAAAAGCTTCTCAGCTGGACGCCTGTTAAAAGTGAAGATCTTAAAGCATTGCAATCATTTTCCCTGTTTCTTCGAGGATGCTCAAATCTAACGGAGCAAATTATGCATATGAAGGAACTGGACCTACCATCTAATATGAGGAGCATCATTTTGAAACTTCCTTATAAATTAAGGGAACGGTGGAGAAATGTTGCTTGTGATCTGCAAGAGCGAAGTGGCCGGAGAGCACTGTTTAAGGATCTTGTTGCTTTCATTGAAAAACAAGTCAGAATTGCCTCAGATCCACTTTTTGGCAACATTCAGGACTCACAACCTACCAACTTGAAGGTCCCCAACGTTAGTTACTTGAAGCAAAGGAAAAAGGGAAGCAGCTTTGCCACCAACGTTACTGCAGTGAAAGAAGGAGTCATCACTCAGTACACAGGAAACAAGAACAAGTCTTCCCTTCAGCACAACTGTCTGTTTTGTACACAAAGTTGTCACTCATTGGATAAGTGCTCACAGTTTAAAGTGAAAGGACATCGTGATAAAAGAAACTTTATCAAAGAACAGGGTATTTATTTTGGTTGCCTGAAAGTAGGCCACACAAGCAAAGACTGCAGGAGTCGCTTGGATTGCAATGTGTGTCACCAAAAGCACCCAGGAGTCCTTCACATAGAGTGGCAAGATAAAAGAACAACCTTTCAACACGCCCAACAGTCTGTGAGCCCTCCAAGTGTCTCAACCACCATGTCTCAAACCTGCGGCCATATTGGGGCTGGTTATGAAGATAATTCCATCTTTTCTATTGTCGCAGTCAAAGTCAAGAGCCAGAGAGGTAACAAAACGGTGCAGACATATGCCTTCTTGGATCCAGGGAGTTCCGGCACATTCTGTACAGAGGACTTGGCAAGAAAACTGAACTTGAAGGGTAAAAAGACTAGTATTCTGCTGAGAACAATGAATCAAAAGAAGATCGTAAATGCACATATTCTGTCAGGCCTTGAAGTGTCTGGTATGAGCACAAACGATTTCATTGAGTTACCTGATGTTTTAACTCAAAAGAGCATGCCTGTTTCTGCACTCAACGTCCCACGAGAGGAGGATCTTGATCAATGGTCTTACCTCAAGGATGTTAAGCTCCACGACATTGACGCAGGTGTTGAGCTACTAATTGGAACTGATGCTCCAAAAGTGATGGAGCCTTGGGAGCTGATAAACAGCCAGGATGAAGGACCTTATGCAGTCAGAACCAGAGTTGGTTGGGTCATTAATGATCCACTTCGCGGCGGAAGCAGTAGGAGTAAGAGTGGCTGCCCTGCTGTAACAGCCAACCGAATCTCTGTGGAACATCTGCAAGAAATGCTGGTTAAACAGTATAACCATGACTTTAATGAGAGATCATCAGAGGAGCAGATTGAAATGTCCAGAGAAGACATCAAGTTCATAAATGTTATGAGCAACACAACAGTATTAACTGGAGACCATTACTGTATTGACTTACCTTTCAGACAAGAAAATTCTGTCTTGCCTAACAATCGCTGTGTTGCAGAACAGCGCCTCCGAAGCCTGAAAAGAAAATTTGTCAAGAATGTTCCATTTAAGGAGGAATATACCGCATTCCTAAACAACATGATAACTCAAGGATATGCTGAGATGGTACCTGCTGATCAACTCGAACAAAGTGATGGAAAGGTGTGGTATATCCCTCATCATGGAGTCTATCATCCCAGAAAAGGCAAACTAAGAGTTGTTTTTGATTGTGGAGCAACTTTTAAAGGGACATCACTGAACTGCCAGCTCTTGCAGGGACCTGATCTCACTAACACTCTTATTGGAGTCCTCGTCCGATTTAGGCAAGAGCCCGTTGCAGTAATGGCCGACATCCAAGCCATGTTTCATCAAGTTCATGTCTCAGAAAAGCACATCAACTTTCTCCGCTTCCTCTGGTGGTCTGATGGTGACACTGCGCAGTCTCCACTGGAGTATCGGATGAAAGTACATCTGTTTGGAGCTGTATCCTCACCAAGTTGTGCAAATTATGCTTTGAGGAGAACTGCAGATGATAATGTCCAACATTTCCCTCCAGAAGTGACAAATACAGTCAAACATAATTTTTATGTGGATGACTGCCTGAAATCCATGGCGTCAGAGGAGGGGGCACTGCAAATGATCAAAGATTTGAATGCTCTCTGTCATAAAGGAGGATTCAATCTTTCAAGATGGATCAGCAACAGCCGCACAGTGCTGCTGTCAATCGCTGAGGACAAAAGACCAAAAGAAATGGTGGAACTGGATTTGGATACAGACCAACTTCCAATGGAGCGAGCACTAGGACTAGAGTGGTGCATTGAAACTGACAAGTTCAAGTTCAGGACATCACTACAACAACAGCCAAACACCAGAAGAGGCATTTTGTCAGTGGTCAGCTCACTTTATGACCCTTTGGGATTTCTAGCCCCATTCAGCATGCCAGCCAAGCTGTTACTGCAGGAGCTTTGTAGGAGAAACTTCGGGTGGGATGACGCTATTCCCCACTCTTTCGCTGAACAATGGTCTAATTGGCTTGAGGACCTGCAAAGGATGTCTGAGTTCAAAGTGGACCGCTGTATTAAGCCCAGAGACTTTGGAGAATCTGCTACAGCACAACTTCACCACTTTTCTGATGCCAGTCAAGTTGGCTATGGAACTGTGTCTTACGTGAGATTGGAAACTGATGATAAAGTACATGTTGCATTTCTCTTGGGAAAGGCCAGAGTTGCCCCACTAAAGCAGACCACAATTCCTCGACTGGAACTCACAGCCGCAGTTCTTGCAGTTCGTGTGGATAAAATGCTTCGGAAGGAGTTGCAACTCAAGCTGGAGAAGTCAGTCTTCTGGACGGACAGCACAACAGTCCATAAGTATATCTCTAGTGAAACCAGACGATTCCACACTTTTGTGGCAAACAGAACCGCTTTCATCAGAGAAGCAGCAGATGTAGATCAGTGGAGATATGTGGGTTCCAAGGATAATCCAGCAGATGAAGCATCAAGAGGAATGAGAGCTGAGGATTTCCTGAAAGGCAGGAGATGGATAAATGGACCTGAGTTTCTCTATCAGTCAAAGAAGGAGTGGCCTAAACTTGATGGGAATCTTGATGTGATTTCTGCAGATGACCCAGAGGTCAAAAGGGACTTAATGGTAAATGCCATCATCAAGGATTTGGAAAATGCCACCAACCACCTGATCTACTATTTTTCATCTTGGACTAGACTAAAAACATCTGTGGCTTGGTTTCTGAAGGTCAAGGAACGTCTCTTGTTATTGGGACAGAAGAGAAAGGAGTTTTGTGCTTCTGCAGGCCTCAGAAAGAACGATCTGAAGAATCAGGAGCATGAAGTGGAAAGAAAAGTTCAAAGCTTTAAAGCCACACTCAAAGGACAAAGAATAACACCTGAAGATCTTGCTAAGGCAGAGAAGTCAATCATTCAATATGTACAACGACACAAGTTCAAAGCTGAAATTGCTTCACTGAAAGGATGCTTTAAAAACATCCACAAAGAAAGTCCGCTGTACAAGCTAGACCCAGTAATGGATGATGAAATCCTCAGAGTTGGTGGTCGGCTGAGTAAAGCAGCACTGCCAGCAGAATCCAAGCATCCAGTTATTTTGGCCAAAGACCTGCATGTATCCACGCTGATTTTGCGCCATATCCATCATCAGCTGGGACATGCTGGAAGAAATCACATGCTGTCAAGGTCACGGCAAAAGTACTGGATCATCAATGCAAACTCCGCTGCCAGGAAAGTCATATCTGACTGTGTTGTTTGTAGACGCAACAGAGGAAAGCTTGGTGAACAGAAGATGGCAGACTTGCCGGAGGAGAGAGTGTTGCCTGATAAAGCTCCTTTTACAAATGTTGGAGTTGACTATTTTGGGCCCATCAATGTTAAAAGAGGAAGAAGTCTTCTGAAGAGATATGGAGTGCTTTTCACCTGTCTAACCAGTCGTGCTGTGCATTTGGAAGTGGCATATACACTAGACACAGACTCCTGTATAAATGCAGTACGAAGGTTCATCTGTAGACGAGGTGCAGTCTCCACTATCAGGTCGGATAATGGCACAAACTTTGTTGGAGCCAACCGGGAGCTGAAGGAAAGTCTGGCTGTTCTGAATCATGACAAAATTCAAAGGGCTTTGGTCCAGGATGGCATAAAATGGAACTTTAACACCCCAGCAGCTTCCCATCAGGGCGGCATCTGGGAACGCCTGATTCGTTCAGTGAAAGGTGTTCTCACCTCAGTTCTGCAACAGCAAATTCTGGACGATGAAGGGCTCCAGACTATTTTCTGTGAGGTTGAAGCAATTCTAAATGACAGACCCATCACAAAAGTCTCAGATGACCCAGATGACCTTGAAGCTCTCACACCAAACCACATTCTAATGTTAAAGGGCAAACCAATCATGCCACCAGGACTATTCGTTCAAAGTGATCTATACATCAAGAAAAGGTGGAAGCAAGTACAGTACATGGCTGAACTCTTCTGGAAGAGATGGATCTCTGAGTACCTGCCTATGATGCAACAGAGACAAAAGTGGACAAGGCCAAGAAGAAACCTCACTACTGGAGACATTGTCCTTGTTGCGGACTCCACAGCTCCAAGAGGGTCTTGGATGATGGGAAAAGTTTTGGAGGCAAGACCAGATACAAAGGGGCTGGTGCGGTCTGTGCGACTTCAAACCAGGACCAGCATTCTGGAGAGGCCGGTGACGAAGCTCTGTCTGCTTTTGGAAGCAGCAGACTAAACATCATGGACTGATGTTTTCTCGACCTCTATTTTCTCTCTCTCTCTAATCTTTCTTTTTGTTGTAGGTGTCAAGAAGAAGATTAACTTTAGGTCATGTTTATTGTAGGAATAGCTCGTTTGAGAATAATAATTGTGATATTATGCACAATTAGGGGCCGGAATGTTGGAGCTATTTATTTGATATTGCAGTTTGTTTTGTAATTTATAAGTAGTATTGTTTAATTATTGTAGATGTTTCATATATTAAGATTCTTTTTCTCTTTAATAGTAATTTGTTTAGTTATATTATTTTTTGGGTAATTACTGTGGGCACCTGTTGCTATTTAAACGAGGAGAAAGATAGGACCAGCATGCACCGGGGTGGGCGTATAGTTTTTACCAGCTACACAGCAGCATTGCACTGCACAGGACAGGAGAGACAGCACGACAGGAGTTTGTTTGCTTGTTTTATTTGCTTTATTTAATAAATACACAAAAATGGAATCCTGCTTGGACATTTTACTCTCTTCTGGCTGCGTAAGGATACCGACCACGGTGCATCAGTGGCGTTTGATTATTATTTGTTTAAGTTTGATTTAGCCGACAAATGGCCACTACAGACTGAATTACCCATCCACAAGTGGATGTCTGGCAGGGTAGGAAATTCACATATTTTTGGGGGGCAATTTTTGCCCCCACTGACTGAAATCCGGGGGCATTTTTTGAAACTTGTGAAATAACATTTAACCTTTGTTCAAAATAATACATATACTTATTTAGGCTTACAATATATGAGCAATTGTCATCAAATGGCAATAATAAGACTATTAGGCAGTAGCCTACAGATTCAAAGTGTTTCCTTAGATTTATTTAACAAAAAACAAACAAATCAGACAATCATATTCAATTTTATTCTTATTTCTTTGTGGTTATTTATTGTTATTATTAAATGTTTTAAACAACTATTAACAATTATTAAGTCAACGATGCCTTGATATCAGTCATTGTATGGAATTATGAGAAAAAATATTTTTGTAGCACCTCAAATATTGTGATATTACCCACTTTTGTGCTGAACTTATGCATTAGTCATTGTGTGGAATTTGTGAGAAAAACATTTTTATAGCACCTTAAATTTTTAAAAATGTGCCATTTGAAGGTACAAATTCAGTTCAGAGTTTTTTTACTTAGTAAAAAATCTTAATTGACTGTCGGGTATTATTAATTTCCAGCAACCCTCAAATCAAAGAATAAAGACACTTTACGGACAATTTAGGTGTATTTTCCCTTTAACTCACGAGATGCAGGTAGCATGTTTTATACTTAATGTGAATATAATTCATTTAATCAAATTTACATTATGCAATATGTATGTGTTGGCATCTTATTCTGAAAACCGGATGTTCGTCTTAAGAAACCGGATGTTGTCTCACGTTAAGCTTTCCGTTAACTTTCAAAGTCCTTCTGCGCCGTTTAATTTCCAGTAAATATCACAATATAAGACGTTATTTTAACGTTAAAACCGTAACGTAACGCTTGCTGTTGGGACAGTGTCTCTGTGCCCGAGAGGCCCGCCATCATACGGTTGTTGGAGAATTATTCCTCGTTCAGCTTAACCGAACACTACATTTCAGCTTCATTCACTGACAGTAACGTTGTGAGACTCCCGTAATGCGGTGTATTTCAATGTACGCGATTCAGACAGCCACTGTTATTAATATAACCGCCACCATCCTGTCTGCCTTTAAAAAAATGTTTCGTAACATCAAGAGTAATAAATGAAACGTGGCGTTATATGTCAAATGTACTGTACGTTACTTCTAAATTGGTAAACGGATAAACATTTTGACTCGTTTCCCGAAGGTCGCTTCTCTGACGGTCCCATTTGACTGCGCCGTAGACGGTTGTAGGATCCATGGACTCAAAAAAAAGAAAAGACATGCTTGCCGAATTCAAGAGTGGCCCTGAAATATCGACACAGTTGCCATTGCACCCGCTAAAAAGTACGCTCCGTCTGCCAAGTTGTTGTTAAAAGTACAGTTATTATAGCGGGGTTTGGCACGGGCTAGCGTTAGCTAGGTTAGCTTTAACGTTCGCTAGCTTTCAAAATCGAAGACATAAAGTTAACCTCCAACCCCTAATTAACAGATAGATAATACGGTAAAGGGCCGACTAGGTTTGCTAAATAGATAGCCAGTGACATTTTATTTCATTATGTAGCTGAAACTTACCTTCAAATAACTTGACGAAGTAGCGCTCTCCTCTCGCTTCGTGCATCCGCCATTACACCTCGAGCAAAGACCGTCTTCAGTCAGGTGAAGTGTTGAACTGCGCATGTGTAGTCGTCGAATGCGGCCGAGTTCGGTCTCGTCTTTCTCCGGACTTTACAGATGGTCCACCTCACTGTTTTTTTTATATTGAAGGTTACTTGAGCTGATGAGTTTCACAACTTTACCACGTTTCCTTCAGTATAGTCAACTAATTAAGCAGAAATGAGTTACGGTCACTTTTTTTTTTAAAGTAAGGTCATCAATTACATTTTACAGTGTAGCCTGAAGCGTTGGTGTCAGCATAAACATACATACATACAGTATATTGCAATGACAAAAACACTGTTAAGAAGAAAGTCTGTTTTCTCTCTCTCCGTGTCTTCTTGTCTGTAGGCCTGATGGAGAGACAGGAGTTTCCGTCTCTTCTGCTGCAAAATGCTGTCATTTATTTGAGCACATGAAAAATAACGTGAATTAATTTTTCTTCTAGTGTCATTCACCCAGTTGTGGGTAGAGTAGCCAAAAACTGTACTCAAGTAAAAGAGTAAGCGTACAAAAGTATTTCCTGAAATAATGACTTCATTAGCAAGTAACTTAAAAAATAATATAAAAGAAAAACATACCAACACACTCCTGTCTTTCCCCCAACTCTTTTATTTGATGAAGAAATGTTATTATTTCAACCACAGATGGTCGTCCTCTTTAAAGAAGTGACCATTCACCTGTCATCATCTCCTGATTAGATAACCTGCCACATATACACCAGACAATATTCCCATTCTGTATCTCTAAAGTGTGATCACAAAATATTACATTACAAAATATATTCAATTATTGTTGATTTGCTTGTTTCGTATATTGTATTATGTTTCGGTAAATATATCAACAAATCATGTACACAATAAAAGACCTTGTGGTAACACTTCATAATAACTACACACTATGAAGCATTAGTTAAGTATGAGTAAGCACTTAACTCATCACTTATAAAGCATTGTTACTACATTAACACTCATTAGTATACAATTAACAGTTATAAATGTTTTTTTCTTGATTAATAAGCTCATCTATTATCTGTTTCGTGATTGTGTTTTCATACTTTATAAATGATGGATTCCCCATTTGTAAATGAAGTATATATATCATACTTAACTAATGCTTCATAGTGTGTAGTTATTATAAAGTGTTACCGACCTTGTTGGTTATGTCAAATAGTAAATACAAAGAGCTTAAGGACACATGTTAGAGCAGTGGTTCTCAAACTGTGGGGTGCGCCCCACTAGTGGGTTGCGGTGGTATTACAGGTGGGGCGCAGGGGGAAATGCAGAATTTTTGTATTTAAAAAAAAAAAAAAAAAGTTTTTTTGTTTTTGTTTTAAGTAATTAATAAATACATGGCCAAATGGCTATACTTTCGTGTAAATGTTTACGTTACGCCGTTAACAGGTTACGCTTGCGAATGCGCGACGGCCATGATCCTTGGCGACTCACATGTGTGGCTTAGTGTTCCAAATGAAGAGACATTTGGCAGGCGGGAACAGAAAAGCAACCGCAAGCGATGCATCCGAGACGAACAGCAAGCAGCTGTGGAAGCTTGCGTCTGCTCCACAGCGAGGTAGGCCAGAGCACATGTCCCGCTGCTGTTCACAGTGGACACGCTGCGATAATAAATCTACCAAAACTGGTTTACAATTAAAAGGAATTTAATCCCACTGATGCAGTACGATTACAGTGAAGTACACTACTTCTATGGAATATTACATATTTAACCCACATTTGCAAAAAACTCTCCTCGCTCCTCAGGCAACACATCCGTTGCCTGGGCACGTAAATAACAGAGAGAAAAAGGCTTTTCTAGATCCCACCCTCATATCCGTTTGAAACTCCTCCCCTTCCGTCTATCCCAATTCCTATTGGCTAACTTCCAGGAGTGTATTCTCCTGTCTGCCTTTCTGTCCCTGAGTTCTCTAACACATTCAATGACTGTCAGTTATTGTTTAATCCCTTCTATGATAATCCTTCAGCATAAAAGTTAAACTTCTGCAACTCTGGCCAAAGCTTCATGTCTTTAGTTCTACTGTTAGCTACTAATCCTAAAATACTTTATGCTTATCTTAATTATGCATTTCCAAAATACTTATGTTTATGACTAATTATGAATTCTTAAATATGAATCATTAAACACTTTTATTATAACTTCTCACACAGTTCTACGCTCAAATTTCTTACAATTCCCCCCTAACCCACAGTTCACTGTGGGTTAGCTACCCCAATGTCCCCGGAAACTCCTCCCCTGCTCGATCCAGGGAGAGGTTCCCTATCTATCTAAACAGTGGCAAACAATTCATGCATACAGATATCATTTCAAGTATTCCTATCCGGTCTGTTTCACCCTACGCTTGCCTCTCTAACCCAAAAACAGTCGAATCCGTTGAAGTCCACTGTCTTCCATGTCTTGGGGCTGGTGGGGTTGGGATACATTCTGTAGGCTAGAGAAAACATACTGAGAAGCCTTGACTGTTCTTTTACACTTGACAAAATTACATTTCTTCATCCTTACACCCTAAAATCCCATTATAACCCAATTAAACAAAAAAATCTCAAAATACTCATCCAAAACAATCCGTCTATTTCCCAAATTTCCAATATCTCACCGGACTTGTTTTAGAAGTCCATCTGGGCCTTATCAGGTCCTTCAGGATCTCCGAGAGGATGGTCAGGAACTGCTTGTGAAGTTCCGCTATGGCACCGCTGGTGGCCTCATCTAGACTGTGGCCATCAGAAGCTCCAATTCTTCCTCATCCTCGACACATAGCTGGTTGCCCTGTATTTGCGTCTGCTAATTGTTGAAGCAATAAACCTCTGTAGAAGTTCTCCGCTAGCTCTTGGCTGAGTGCTGTCAATCCTGCCAGCGCCCTGGGCACCGACCCATCAGGAGCTGTGTTATTTGGAATGAAAGTACAGCACGCAGTTCCAAACATCTGGCAAACGCCACCTTTCTCTGCTAAAATCATATCTAATGCCATTCTGTTCTGCAAGGTCATTAAACTAGTCTCAAATTTCTGACACAGCCAAGAAGAACATATGATGACGCCTCTCTTGCTCTGGGGTTCACAGTGAACGCGGTAGGAGATGAGGAGAGACCAGTCTGTGTTTTATGTCTGAAAACTATCTGCGGATAGTATGACACTTGTTTTGTTTAGTTTTTCACAGGGTGCACTTTATTGTTATCTTGAAAAGATGTTTAGTGCAAAACAGGTTAATTGCAGCCAATTGCAATAAGCTATTTTTTGCCAAATTGTAGTTATTTTTTGCACAGATATAACTTTATTTGCATTGTTCTAACAAAGTGATTGCACATTTTATTTGTTTTTGTCTGATGGCGCAATCTGGTTTACTTAAAAGTGATTGCAATTTTCTATTATTTGAAAAAGCACATGAATGAAACAATTCAGCCTAATTTTACCATACTTTTGTTACATAACTTAAGTAACTACTCGACACCTAACCAAGTAATTCTGTTGCCTAAACCCAACTAAGTAGTCTCGTTGCCAAAACATTACCAAGAAGTTCTGTGGCCTAACCCTAAACATGTAGTGTGTTGCCAGAACTGAACATAGTAGTTCAGTTGCCTTCTCTCTATGTGCTTTTAAACCTTTCAATGTATGACTTTTATATAGGGCTACAATGGTTTTAATGAGGTCATTTTAAGATTGGTTTAGAAGTAGTAGTGTACCCATTGCCCTCGTAACATTCAATTGGAATACTACGTTTCAACCCTGACCAGGAAGTTCTGTTGCCTAAACCTATCCAGGGAGTTCTGTTGCCTAAACCTAACCAAGTGGTACTGGCTGCTATGGCAACAGCGTCACATATGCATGCTGAGGCCGGTTGCTTCCATGAATTCCATTACATTTTTTGTCTTAATTTGATGTTTTTGTGTTTTTACTGGAGCACTTATGGCATATGACACAATACACTCAATATCAGAAAAGGTGCAGCGGCCCTATGAGTCAATCACTGATCACGGCTGACCAACCAGCCAGACCTGCCGGACCAAACGCCACCCAACTGCTGCAGGGAGGAGAGCTGCGAAGGAAGCTACGCTATCCCAGCTAGGACCTACGGCTACCCGGCATGCTCCTTGCTGTCTGAAATTCGGTCACAGGAAGTCGGTGACTAATGTGCCCTTCCTGGTTAATCCCAAAATGTGTATTGTGGGGCTATTTCCTGACACCCTAGTTATAGTAGGGAATACACTCATCCCATGTTTACCCCAAGCAAAGTATTGAAGCCTTATCATGGAAGAATATTCAGAGGCCACAGGCTTTCCATTGGCTTAGGGAAATGAGTAATTATGCTATGGAAAAGATACAGTAATAACTTATATTCAGAAAAGGGAAACCTTTGAAAGGCTTTAGGGCTCTTTTACTGAACTGTTAGGGAACATTAATGTGTTGGATATGCAGCCAAATGATGACAATGGGAATCCATGAGATTGGGTACTTCACATAATCACTGGTTTGCTCTTTGCTCTGCGCCAGATTTTTTTTTTTTAACTTGAAGTAAATAAATAAATACATAGCCCAGACCCATTTTGCTGGTGATCATCTGTTGTCACTGTGCACTTTCTCAGATAGTGTTGCTCATGCCCAAAATGTATATTATCATAATATATTTTGGGGGGTATTTATTTACCTTTAAATAATTTTTTTCTCAAACAATTTATTTTCATTGAAGTTGGCAACAGAGGGCTGGGTTTTTTGGCTGGATATATTTTTTAATCTAGCATAGTTTCTAAAGATGACCAACCTTCACTTTAACCCAATGCCCCATTTCTGCTGCTTTCTTTGCAAAGTACACATATTTTCTATGATGGAATTCTACTGGAGCCCAGATTTGCTCTGAGGTATAAACATATTACCTTAGAAATGTAAAATCTGCACGAGGTGTCCAATGGCCTAGTGGATTAGGGACACATTTCGTCATATTACTTGATTTTCTCTGAAAAAAAAGGCAAATTACTGCCATTGCCAACACAGAGGCGTAAATCAGGGGGGCCAACAGCCTTTTGCCAATGGCCTCTTCCCTACTTCCTCTTACTTGCTACCCCCTTGCTCAGATCACTCCCATCTTTGTACTGGGTCTTCATCTTGTCCTCAACTACACACCAGTACATTTTCGTGACTGCATCTTTCACGGTTGTGAACCTAACACGGCCACAAAATCTGTCCTCAGACAGAAATGTAAACACCTGGAAAAATACGCAGAATGGCCTCTCTGGTAGTTTCCCTGGTCCTACAGGACCACATTTTATCATGATGACACTAACACACATACTTTCAAGCTGAGAATCTCACTGTTCAGACACAATTCATAGCTTATCTGTATCACCAGCAGTACTAACGTTATTAATAGTAGAAACATGAGACTTTTAAGAGTTAAAGGGATTCAGCTCTCTTTGATTTGTAATTAGTTTAAGGCTCACTTCTCAGGTTCTTCCAAGTGCTGCTGTGTAAAGCCAACATGAGCTCAGGGCTCTGAAAACACAACAGTTAAACAGTTTGACTTAATATCTGATTGATAATATATTTGACCGACTGTTCTCATAACAATGTCCTTCCTCAGATGTTTAAACAACACCTGAATATTTTCAGCCAGCAGATTCTCGACTGAGGGACAACTAGTCATTTTCCAGGCCTGGCACATATACAGTACTATAATTACTGCAAACACACTGGGCATTAATTATGCATTAGTCAGATGAAAGATGTTCCGGGCCTCCATTCGCACCCAGCTCAAGTACAAACATGCACGCACTCTTATCACATACACACACATGCATACAGTACGTATTCTCTTGCTGCTCCTTTCTTGTAAAAAAAGCAGTGTGAATCTGAAATAAAACCTGGCTCGTGTAAAGAAAGGACTGCGGGGCAATATTTGATCAAGTCAGACAGCTCCCTGCCTTGCTAATATTCAAAGGCTTCTCTTGCCGCAGAAATGTGAATATGTAATGTCTTCACAAGTAACAAAACAAATACTACGGGATACACAAAAGCAGCTGAGAGGCAGTGCGGCGCACTCAGCTACCCCATGCCAGCAGAATATATAATGCTCCTTTTGATATATCGGCATCATGGTTTGTTTGCAGTGATATGAATACGAAGGGTCGCGTCAGGTGTTATTTCTTTGTTCAGCTCGGAGGCAGAGGACAATGAAGCCACACCAAATGCCCCCTCAGTGCTTTTTCACTTATCGTTTAGCTGTATAACACGCACCGCTGCTGCATTGTCGCACAGTTCTGCCAAAATGATTCTGTGAGTTCAAGTAATAATCTGTAATATTTTGATTGAAAGAAGTTTATGTCCACTTTAATATATTAAATAAGTATAGTTTAATTATTTACAAAGAACTTCCTTCAAGAATAATAGTAACAGCCTGATATAAAAAGTCAATAGTATGTCACAAATATAGAAATCTAATATATATATATATATATATATATATATATATATATATATATATATATATATATATATATATATATATATGAATATACATATATATAAACATTTTCAAGGTCAATATGTTTCAATTCTTTAGTACGATTTATCATAGTCAGGATACAAAAAATACCTAAACCACAGAAGCTCTGCAGTTTTGTACAATTTATTACATTCAGGTTTTGTCTCTGAAGCAGAATATCATGCACTTAAAGAACAGACAGAGAGTTGGAAATACACATGTTTGTGCAACAACAAATGTATGTTATTCTTACAAGACCTTAGGCTGAATTGTTTCATTTTTCATTGTTTTCTTTTATTTCCACATATTTCCATCTTTTTAGAGGCTGTGATTTAAAACCTTGTGATGAGATCTACCTGCTCTGACAGTATATGAATCATAAAAAGGTCACCATTCGGGACGATTATGGAGGAACAGAAATCTTGAGAAAGAAAGACGTTCACCTCAGGAATACAGAATGCTTGCACCTGCTCATCCTCAACATCAAGTTAAAGCACAGCGCTAGTTACTGTACGGATGGTTATTACATAATTAGCCTTATAATCCACAAGGGACTGTAATGTAATTTGTTGGCACTGGCCCTTTTATAAACAATAACATTGATGACAATATACTGATGCACAAAACAGAAAATGCCATAAAACTATATTAAAACTGTTATAACTTTGAATTGTTATGAGGTGATGTAATATAAAATAGTGTGTTTGACCATCAGTTTTGTTTTGTCTTCAACAAAGCAGATAGTTAAACACGGACGTGTACTCAAGGATTAAGGCTTCTAGTAAATATAGCAATCTGCAGGAATAATGTGCTGTTCCAATTTAATAGAGTCAAATGTATTATAAACTCCAAGGATTTAGTTAATGTGCTGTATCTAACCACTCAATCCGATTATATTATATCTTTAGCTTCTTTTTTTTACGATTTACTTTTTTATTATGCCTTTACTGTTTGACTATTTATTGTACTTGTTTCGTTTTTATTTTCTTGTTTTGTTTTCTCCTGATGTCTCTTGTTGTACTGTCCCTTTTCTCTTGTAATCCTGCAAACTTCCTGCAAAGTACCGCCTGCCCAACTGATGTGTGTGTGTGTGTGTTACTCTGCGGGAGAGGCGATCCACCACAGCTTATGATGAACAGGGTTTCAGCTTCATTCATTCTCTCGCGAAACGCAATCATTAATATCTTCTGCTCTTGTGTTTATGTGTGGGACACACACACACACACAGCGGAGCAGAGGAGAGAGGTGAAGTGTGTTTGGGTTCTGGTTTCAAACGGGCTCGGTACACTGAAAAAAATGATACTTTGGAGTAACTTTAAAAAATCACTCTAATTTGTTACACGTAATTTTTTTAGTTTTTATCAAGTTATATTTTCAATTTGGTTGAAAGCTAAATTTTTACCTTGATTTAAATCAAAAATATTGCTTTGGCTAAAGACAAAACTTTAAATTCACACTAAGTAAAAAGATGATTTATTTAAAAGACCACACACCATTTTTCACTTAGTTACAACTTAATTTCTTTATTTGGAAAAACCTAAATTTTCCCATTACATCCAAGTATAATTTTACTTTCAAATAAACTAATGATATCACTCTAATTTTGTTACAGGTAATTTATTTCGTTTTTATCAAGTTATATTTTCAATTTGGATCAAAGAAAGCTAAAATTTTGACTTGATTTAAATCAAAATATTGCTTTCAACCAAATTGAAAATATAACTTGATAAAAACTAAAATAATTACGTATAACAAATTAGAGTGATTTTTTTAAGTTATCTACTGTAACTTAACAAATGCCTCTGTCAAACACAGAGATGCTCACAAATCATTTTTTGCGAGTCCAAGTTAAGTCTCAAGTCACCGCCTGTGACTGCATTACATCCCATGGTATTGATCTTGTCAAACAACTTGAGCTCTTTGACCTCATTTCACAACAGATGCTGTGACATTGTGCTGGCATATTACAATTCAAATCAATCCCCCCTGTGTGAAAAGAAAAAAAGAGCAGAGAGAGGGAGAGAGGATGGGAGACCTTATTAAATAAAAGGTGTCATCTTCCTGGGTGGAATTTCAATGAAGTGAATTCATGGTCTCTTCCCTCAGAGAGGAACCAAAAGCAGCTGCGATTTATCAGCGAACCAGAGTCAAACCTCCCCAGTCAGAAGAGGAGGCC
>JAFEUB010001802.1:377500-393099 GCA_024529925.1 Ophthalmolycus amberensis
TGTTCATGCTGTAGGATTACTGGTTTTGTGTCAATACAGGTGAACACACAGGTGGAGGGTTAATACATTTACAGGCTTCCACAGCTACAGCCCCTTCACCTGTGCACAAATGTTTTTTAACAATTAAAACTCGCTATATTGAAACACTATCATAGATCGGTTCGATTTTCAAGGTAACTTGTTTTGTTTTCCGTTCTCATCCTCCACTTCTTCTTATACTATGTTATCTGTTTAATTACAGTCATACCCAAAGCATGCCGTAGCAATTTAAAAGGTTCACTTGACTGGAAATCATTGTGAAGCACAAGCAGGAAGAGGTGTATCAGGAATAAGCAATTATTATTATTTAAGCAATAACCTCAGCTCACAAGGGGTGAGGTCTCAACTCACTACAGAGGAGCAGTGTCGCAGTGACTTCATAGAGGCTCTCCTCTAAGGACTGAGCAGCTCTCTCTCTCTCCTGTTTGATACCAGCCCGTCCACTCCCTGCACACTAAGTTTGGGTCTGCTATGTTTACATTATACTGTTGATAGTGTTAGTGGGGGCTACATCACTGTACTGTACTTTTCTATAGCCAGCAGGGTTATGGGTTAATAGTCTTTAGCTGACCACACTGAATCATGTTGTCCTCCCTGCTGGTCCGATTCAGCATTTATTCTAATATCCTTTCCATTTGCACCTAGTCTGGTTATGATTAATGCCCTTCTACTATATGAAGGGCCCAGGAGCTTCTCTCGCTCTCTCTCTCGCTCTCTCTCTGGACATGATCAGATTTAGTTCTTCCTTATCTTTTGGTAGTCAAAAATGTGGTTGGAATGTAGTTGATGTCCTTTTGTTAAATCTGCTTTGATCTTTATCATTTGCCACTTGGGGGAAGTACATGAACACTGACATATTATCACCTTAAAGAGTTGTTTTTTTGTGATCAAATTTGTATTGATTTTAAAGATATGCATTAAAAATCAATCATAAGTTACAATGCATACACATATGTACATATACACACACATATTCATATATATATGCATACCTACATACACCTACTAATAATTGTAAATAAATAAGAAGCGGCTGTTAGGCCAGTTAGTAAAGTGCGATTTTGTTGCTGTGATAATTTTAGCAGGTCATTTAGGAGCAGTACAGTTGGGATGCATGGAACTACATAGTTCAGAGCATTGTCAAAAAGGAGCAGACCATTTTCCAAAAAAGAGTTACATCTTTACAAGACCAAAACATATGCATAAAAGAGCCAGCAAGTCCTTCTGTACAAAGAATACATAATGGTGATGGAGTCACTTTCATTAACAAACTTTTCCTAGGTGTTATGTAGGTTCGGTGAAGAAACTTGATCTACTGATGAATAGGAGTTTATGATTTTCCAAATGTAATCCCAGTCCAATAACACGTTCTCCATCAAGTGTACGAGGTCTTTAGTCCAGACCCGTTCAATATACAGGGGTTTGTAAGAGGATACAGAAAAGGAGTACAGTTTTGATCCTAATCCCTTAGTTTGGCCTTGTGTATTCAAGATAGTATGTAGGTGATGTGATCCCAAAGGATCATTCCATGGTACCCCATATGCTTTGAGTGATGATCTTAGTTGTAGGTATAGAAAGAGTGATGACCCAAATTGAATGTAATGCGTATATCATTAAATGTCCTCAGACCATTTTCATTAAAGATATGTGCCAGTTTATGTAACTTTTTGGGGTATCAAGATGCCATTTAAAGTTTGTTTTGGTCTCCTTTTCAGCGATGCGCCATGTTGATAATGTAAATGATATAATTGGGCCAAGGCAGAGTTTGGATATTAGAGTAAACTAGGTCCTCTAACCTGCGTGGTGAGGTAATATACTGATGCATCTGGATTCAACCAGGTTGAAAGTGGTCTCAAAACAAAAGACCAAAAATAGTATTTAAAATGTGGCACTGAGAGACCACCTTTAGATTCATGCCTTTGTAATGTGGTCATTTTAACCCGTGGTTGTTCCCCCATATCAATTCGAAATTAAGGAGTGAAGTTTATTCCAATAATTAGATGATGGAGAAAGGGGTAACATATATGTGAAAAAATGTACCCTGTAAAAAATGTACCCCGTAAAATCCATCTTCACAATTGAAACCAGAGTCTGTAGCGATTTTGAACTGTGAGTCCATCTGTTAAGATCAGATTCAATACATTTATAAATGCCCATATGGTTTTTTGAGATGATTGCATCAAGGGAGTTCAAAATTTGAATTCCAAAGTATTTAAACATTTTAACAATTGGAATATCAAAAGGTAGGGACCTCTGTATCAAATGTTGATTTAATAGTAAAAGAGCTGATTTGGTCCACTTTATTTTATAACCTGACAAGGAACTCAAATCCGGAAAGCTGCTTTTTGGGAGCGACCATGGCTCACTGGGTAGAGAGGGTCGTCCGGTAACCGCAAGGTTCGATCCTTGGCTGCTACGTGTGATGTGTCAAAGTGTCCCTGAGCAAGACGCTGAACCCCTAACTGCTCCCCGGGCGCCTGTCATGGGCAGCCCACTGCTCCCTATATATACAGGGATGGGTCAAATGCAGAGACCAATTTCCCCTTCTGGGATGAATATAGTATAATAAAAAAACAAAAATGTTTAATGTGAGGGATAGAGGTAGGGGCTTTGTCAACATATAATAAGATATCGTCAGCATATAAGGAAATTACATGACTGGTGTCATTGAAAGCTATTGGAAAAATAGATGGGTGGGGCTAAAAGGGCAGCCTTGACGACAGGAACATGTAATGTGAAATCGGGGGGAAGCAAACCCATTAGTAACAATCATAGCCATCGGATTTTTATAGAGTAACTGGATCAATTTAATAAAGTTTATCCCCAATCCAAATCTTCCCAATACTCCCCACAACTAATCCCATTCAACCCTATCAAAAGCATCCAAGTGCTGTCTAATGGGATTAGACAGCACTTGGGGACGCGATGTCTTTCGCAGCATGAAAAGAGTTGATGTTAGATAAATGTACATTTACAAATCAAGCTGAAACCAACCATATTTTTAAGCCCGAGAGTGCCCCAAATGGGGCACTGGTACCGTTTCCGAGGTTCCGAATGGACTTATCGTCAAGAAATATGAAAATTGGTCCATACATCTAAAATATTGGAAGAAAAAAAATAGTCCGGACAAAATCACCATGCAAGTCATTTGCCGCAATTATACACGGTTATACACAAAGTAATTCAATACACTAGAAGATTTATCACAATATCAGGATTTTTGGCCAAAATCCAGCTTCAACCAAGGCGGAAGGATACATCATTCCGCATGCGCGCTCGAAACGGCGTCGAATCAGCGTGTCCAAACTGACCTCCGACAAAGCATTCAAAACTTACAGCACAAAGCCCAAGAAACCTCACACTGCTCTGCAGAAATACAATTGAAAATCTCCATACCTTTTGTCGATTTTCGTCCGGAAAAAAACAGTTAATCCATTGAAAATTGGTACCGCTCTCTGCGCCATTTCCTGCTTCGTGTGCCTGCATTGGAATGAATGCGCTGAGACGTTCCATGTGGGAACAGGGCGGATCTTTAGACTGGACCAACTTATTTTTCGCATGGGGGTCGAGCCCACTTTATCAAGATTTGTACTGACTAATCGCCCTCAACATTCCAAATAACACCCCTGACGGTTTCAATGGACTATTCCTGACCTAACAACGTGTCATACGACTAAATCCACCAATCACAGGCCTTAAAAATCCCACATAGACACTGAGTCGCAGCAGATTTTTTTCAAGGATGAGACATCTGACATCTGGAAGTAACTGAACATGACTGAAAATTATTGCAAACTGCTTTATTACGATGTATTGAACACTCTTAGTGATAAAGAAAGTGAATATATAGTTAATATGTAGTTATATAGTATATAAAAGTAGAACAGAGCAGGGCAAAATCTGGTTCCGAAAATCAGAGTTTTGTTTGAAATTCTGTACTCAGACCTCATTTTATGCTGGCCTGCTTATTAAAATTAGCTTGGACAGACCACAAACCTGTTGTGCTATGACTGTGGAGTGATTTTAGGGTTCATTTGGCATTATTTAAAAAAAAAATGCAGGTGCTTTTTTACAGGCGAAGATGAAACCTTTTCAGTTTGAGCTGTGCCATAAGTGTATCAGTTATTAACCGGTAACATATACACAATAATTACATAATTGAACACATCTCACAAGTGTTACCTGTATTCTGGCATCAAAATTATTAAAATAGACCTTGTAGTTAGAGCTGGGGACTCTCTTGAGTATGGGAATGCAGTTTTTGAGCAAAGGCCTAAAAAATAGGGCTAGGAGGCATAGGGCTAGGGGTGTAACGGTTCACAAAATTCACGGTTGGGTTCGGTACGATACAGTGGAGCCACGGTTCGGTACGTTTCGGTACAGTAGAAAACTATAAATGCCAGAGAAATGTACTTGATTTTAAAATATATTTATTCATTACAACTAACATCATGAAGTTATTCTTTGACTTTGAACAATGATGGAACTATACCTGAGTGACCCATCTTCTGGGGTGTCTTCTTAGCAACACATCAGCATAAAAAACAAAAACTGCTCCTTAAAAAATGGTATGTAGTATTGTTACTTACATCTTCTCCATCATCATTTTAGTATGAACAATGATGGAACTAAACCTGAGTGAACATGGCGCTTCATCAATAAAGTTTTTTAAAAAAATAAAGAATTTTTCGTTTTGTTTTGTTTTTCAAACGTATTGTTCGGTTCGTCATGCGTACCGAACCGTGAGCCTCGTACCGATCGGTTCAATACGAATACGCGTATTGTTACACCCCTACATAGGGCTATAGAGGATTTATCCTTGCACATTTTTAGAGTTAGTTTGTGTCGTCACTGCCAAGAAGGTGACGGCTGCAGCTACCCACTTTCAGCTTCACAACAGCACCTCAGAAACCTGACCTGACATCACGGAGACTACGTCCACATTTTATACAGTCTTTGGCAGCTACCCCGCATGCCGCTTGCCAGACTGTGCTCACTTTCCTGTGGAGAAGCTGCGACGGAGGACTTCAACGCTACGGCACTTTTATTTTGAAAATGTGCTGGGCATTGAGAGTTAGCTGCAGGCCCCCGCCTAGTCCAACCCAACCAGTGTCCGTGGCAGTGAAGGGGTGTACTCAACACGTGTCTCATTCCAGCTGAGCAACAACAACACGACGGCAATTTTAAGGGCCAACGACTTTCCTCTAAAGAGCAGTTTCCTCACAGCCAGTCTGCTTTTGTTTCCACTGAGCATTGTTCAGTCTGTCCCACACAAACACAGGCTCCCCACACTAATCAAAGGATTGTCGCTCCACACGCAAGTCACAATGCAGCAGACACAGCCCAGTCACTTCTAAAATGTGAGTTAATTAAAGAATAATCAACCACTTCCCACCCGATGGGGTGAGTTACTGGTGATATTCCAGCACGACTGTTCTGGACACAGCGCAGAGCGCTTGCTGTCATGTTCCGCGTCCCTCTCTGGAGGGGGTGAAATGTGCAAGTGTCAAGTGGTCGGTGGGGAATGGAAGTCCTCCACTCCCTGTCTGGAGCTGTCTACGGTGCTGAAACACTTTTGCTCCACTGCTGAAAACAACAGAAATGTCATGGTGAGAACAGACAGCATGATGGCAGCTCGGCCCGGCTGCTTGGAAGCACGCACTCTCCATCAGAGCAGTGTACACCCGGGTACAGTGCCGTGCTGCAAAATTAATTTTAATATTACATACTTAGTTACACATTGTTACTCCAAATTCTATGAGTGTAGGCGTAGCCCTCTAAGCCTTGGGTCATTCTGGCTGCACCAACGCCAGCTGAAGATATGCCAGTTTAAATTGGGAGCAGAAACATGGTCGCACTGCCAGTTCATATCGCAAGTGCGGACACTCCTGCAATGCACAAGGGCGCGACAAAAACTCAACAACTAGCAAGCAGGGACAAACCCAACAGCGACAGCTCTTAGTGGGCTACGCCTATACTCATAGAATGTTGAGTCACAAGACGCAACTAACGGTTTTTATACTGCAGGGTTGATGAGGTAGGTGGAACCTGGTGTGTGGATGGTTGGGGCAGTCAGGTGCCTGCAGAATAGAAAATGTGTGTGGAGAGGAGGGGCAGACAGAATCACTGTCACACTTATTACTACGGTTGTGTGATATGCCCACATTAACCATAACAATAGCACGAGCGAAAAGGTCATCACAACATGAGGATTTACCCATGAATATTCACAGCAAATATTAGAGATATTTTTCTGATATTTTGTCTTGTGTAAAAGTCAGTCCAAGGGAGCTTTTATGCCAGTTAGTGCTCTGGACCCATATGTTGGATGGAGAGAAAAACAGACTTACATCAACTCTTTAAGCCCCACAGAGAGCAGGAGGGGGGGGGGGGGGGGAGTTCCAAGATTTACCTGGAATTGATTTACAAAATGTAACATTTTTTTGTATCTTTCTACTTCATAGACGTTTTCTTTAGAAGCGTGACAAACCGTGTTAGAACATTGCATAAAGTGTTAAGAGTATTGTTATCAGAAGGCTTTTTGTAGGACAGGAGAAAGAAGAGTGGGCTTTGTTTGGAGTAGACATAATCAGCTTGCTGAGGCTCCGCAGATAAAACTCGCTCCACTGGGAGCACATGCACACAGAAACACCCAGGGAGTCTGGAGGACGAGCTCTATCCTGAGTCGATATTCAATCAAACTTCCGGCGCTGATTTCTGCTCTGCTGCTTCACAATATACAGAATCTACTATAGCTACATCCTCAGTCACTGCTGCTATGATTATTTTGTTAAAAAGATCCAGTGTGTCGAATGTCAGGGGATCTATTAGCAGAAATGGAATATAATATCCATAAAAGGTAAATGGAGTTGTATTTATATAGCGCCTTGCCAGTCTTCTGAACGATTACAAATCTCCCTGTAGAGTCCAAGACTCCATCATCACACATCTGTTAATAATAAACATAATATTTTCTTCATCTTACTTGTCTCTCCTGATTGAAAAAACAGCAGTGGATGGAAAGTTCCATTCGTTTGCAGTTCCTTTTGCTGATTGTCTGAAGATTTTGTTTAAATGTGAAGTTAATTTGGATGAAAACCTGACTGATGAAGAAGTAAAGACAATTTCATCAAAAAGTCAAAGGTTAAGTGGACTCATAAAAAGAACAGTCCCTACTCTATTCTAATAATTTGCTTCATGTTTTGAAATGGTATGATATTCATTCTAGCTGGGTCATAGTTATTCACTGTTTAATCAATTCTTATTTTAAAATAACAGTTATTTGTTTTGCATTTAGGGAAATTACGTCTAAGTGGCTCGTACATGAATCGTGACCATTATTCAAATATTAACTCAATTAAAATGTTACATACAAACAAATTCATTTTAGAACACTTTTTCTAAATCTTTTCATTTCATCTCATGACCTTGCTCAGACAGAGTTGCTTGGTTGAACCTCAACTATTTCTGATATTATATTGGTTGACGATAGTCATTAGGAAGTGGTTTATTGATTAAATTTTACCACTTGAAAATCATCCATACAGGCCTGTATTTGCCTTTTAGTTTAGCACAATGAACCAAATACACATATGTGTAACAGTACATGGCAGTACAGATTCCCCAGTTCCGAACCACGTTAACACAGGTACATTTACAAATCTTACAAGCGCCTTCACAATAAAAAATTGCCTTCTCAATAGTAATAAAAGAAATGCATCTTTAACAATAACAAAATGCTGCTCTTGATTCTTATTTAGGAGCCAGTCCCCACGCCCTGTACAACAGGTGGTCTGAATACTCCTGCAATCAACTCAGGGGAAATGTGACATTCAGCTGAAATTAATTGAGAAAGTAGCAAAGAATGAGGGACTGCTCAATTTTGATTCATTTATTCTCTTTTTCTAGTCTGCGGTAACTATTTTTGTCCATTTTTGTGAGTCGCACCAGGCTTTCTAGTAACTACAATGTAAACCCATAATTAGATGCTCAGGGGAAATGCTCCGGCTATGTGATGACGAAGAATAAAGACACACACATGGAGAGGTGGACGGGTCAAACAAACACATGACTTCCAACCAGGAGGCTGGTGGTCTTGACCAGGGGTGTCCAAACTTTTTTCACTGAGGGCCACATACAGAAAAATGTATACGAAGGGCTAGGCCAATCACTAGAGCTGCGGTCTATAGCCTCACCTTTAGTGTATTAAAGTTAGCAAAATCAATCAAATGTAGCTCAACTATGCTTGATCATTGAATATGCTTAAAGGAAAAAAACGGCCTCCATCACAGCTTTCCATTAATGGGTTTTTGTAACAAAAAGGGTCGGCAGCTCGTTCTGAAAACAGCAGGCTGACCTATAATGGGAGCAGTGATGCTGCGCTCTGGACTGAAGGATGGCTGGCAGTTTGGTGGTTGAGATGCGAAGGACATCACAGAGATGGCTGTCGGTCATTTTGGTTCTCAATCTGCTTTTGTTCAGATTTAACAGAAAATGTTTGCTCACGTATGTATGTTGAGCCGAACAGACTCATCATTCTTTTTGCGTGGCGTCTCAGAGGAAACTTGGCCTTTTCCAAGCTCTGGTAGAAGTCAAGTAGGGAGAGAAGCTGATGTTGATTGCTCAGAGAATTGTCACACTGCATTTCGATAAGTTCTAATTGCAGACTCTCTTCCACTTTGTCTGCATCCATCAAGAAGGGAGTCGAGAACAGCTTGATGTCTTTCTCAATGATAGAAAAATCTCTAAAGCGCTGACTGAATTCTGTCATGAGAGACGTTATCACGGACACGCATTTCGACTTTTTAGCAGAAAGGTTGGCATTTGGAAAAGCACATTTGACTTCGGACAGCGTGAGGAAGTGCGCAACATTGAAGTTGTGTCTCAAAGAGACGGAGCTTCACACAGAATGCTTTCATGTGCACATTAAGTTGTGGTACAAGCTGGTCTTTGCCTTGTATGCTCTTGATCAGTAAGATCAACAAAAAATGCCAGATCTGCCAACCAGAGAGGGTCACTCAGCTCATGAAGATGTTAGTCCTTGTCTTTCAAAAACTGGATGATTTCTGATCTCAGGGAATAAAACCGGTGCAGCACGGAGCCGCGACTGAACCAACGCACATCAGAATGGTAGAGTAGGTCCCCGTATTCAGCATCAACATCAGAGAAGAAAGCTTGAAATTGTGGTAGAGCCCTCATGCTCGAATTATGTTGACAGTTTTCACAACCGTGTTCATCACATTGCCAAGCTGGACTGTCTTGGCACAGAGGGCTTCTTGGTGGATGATACAGTGCATTTTAACAGCCTCACCTCCGCTCTCTGGCACCGTGGCGCACGCCATAGAGGCCATTCCAGTAGCTGGAGCCCCATCCGTTGTAGCTCCACACAGTTTGTCCCATTTAAGTCCCATCTTGTTAATTGCATAGGACACAGCTTCAAAAATGTCCTTACACGTTGTTGTGCTCTTTAGACTCCTAAAATCAAGTAGCTCCTCCGTAATGCAAAAATTATAACTCTAAGTTGTATCAGAGGAGGCCAGAGAGCAGGTGTGGAAGTGGAACGAGTGGAAGATGGAATGGAAAAGTGAAAGGATAACAACGCAGCAGCATATGCTCCGACAGATGGAGGTCCCAAGGTGACTCTAACTCTAAGATATTCCCACTTGCCTCGGGCTTTCTTAGCATTTTTGATTACCTGTTGAATAGCACAGATTTTTGCATGTGCCAAGTGATAAAGTGAGGTCCAAATCAAGCTCTGCTCGCCCTTAGCGTTCTTTCTGCAAAATACCAGACATTCTGCAGCGGTAAATTAAACAGGAGCCATTTAAAATGCAGGCCGCTGTGGAGGGGAGAAGTGAACAAATGCAGCCAGTAAGACATTTGTTGCAGTGTTGGCTGGTCCGCAGGGGGTGGAAGAGGAGTAAAAAGAACCGTATGGCTGTTAAACAAGAGGATGCCAACCGCTCTATGTGAGATTGAGGTTACCATTTAAGAATGACAGATACGTGATTTATGCAGGATGCATCTGCTCAGCTGCAAGAGGAATTTAACTGAAAGTGTTTCTGGACGAGGAAAAGCCTTCGTTGAAGAGCTCTGCTGTTAAACGACAAGTGCGCAGTGGTTTTGTTTTAA
Organism: Ophthalmolycus amberensis; assembly: GCA_024529925.1. NCBI lineage: Eukaryota > Metazoa > Chordata > Actinopteri > Perciformes > Zoarcidae > Ophthalmolycus > Ophthalmolycus amberensis. The sequence goes on from JAFEUB010001802.1 coordinate 387,671, forward strand.
CTTTCACGATTGACGGGTCACAGGAAAGCTTAAAGTGGAATGTCATTAAGAAATCCCTGAGAAGCTGGAGTGGAAAGAGAGTGAAGCATGAGTTGAGATGAAAGGTGCACACACACACACTTTCTTCTCTCTGACAGCAAATCTTTTGGCCTCGTTCACCGTGTGGTTTCTGAGTGCCAGCATTGGGAACAGGCTGTGTTGCAGTGTACAGACAGCCACTGTACGTCTCCGCCTGATGGGCGAGAGGAATGTCGTGCATTTTTCCCGGAGTTAGTGTTTTCCGTCAAAGCCAATTATTTTACAAAGTGGGCCGGGGCCTTCAGTCTGCCTCATGCAGCCAACTGCCCTCATACAATCTGGTCCTGGAGGCCCATGGGTCTCATTCATGTGCATTGCATACGCACATGAATGGGGCCCATGCCACTTCCCACGCAAACGTTGTGATCTATGAAAAGAAAATTGATGGGAGAATGTGCGAACCTGTACGGAATGTCTTTGTTGTAACAGATATGAGCCGACTAAAACCTCAAATCAAATTTCGCTTAATATTTCATCAGCGCTGTTGGCTCTCCTCAGCGCAGAACACAGGGCTGGACTACCGACACTCATGGTCATCTGTGGAGCAGCTGATTCAATTTGATCATCTGTAAAATAACTGCAGAACAGAGCGTCAACAGTTTTCTATAAACGGCTTTAGTAATTTAGTAAATAAAGCCAGTGACAGCTGTCGTATGATCAGTTCTAATCATAATGCCATAAGAAAACATAAGCAAACTTGTCGCGATTGTCGCGTTCATTTCAAAAGCAATCAGTCTGACTGCTGTGAACATAAATAGTACGGTGAGACTCGTAACGTTTTATGTTGCACGATAGATAATCTGGCACTGTTAGGACTGAGCCAATGGAAGAAATGGGAGTGAACGAGTGTTCTTCCTCTCGGTACTCTCCGTGATTCACCGTAAAGACCCACTGATCAGCAGCTCATTTACATGCAAGGTTTTATAGATCTGGAAATGTTTTGCCATACGTGCATTTCATCCTTTGGACGTACGCAAACATTGTGAGGATCCTACGCACTGTTTATTAAATGAGACCCCTGGACTGGCTGCAATGTATGCAGTAATGTATATATTGTGTGTGCATACATATGTAAATCCCTTGGCCAAATTGCATTAAAAGCATGCAGAAAGAGAAAACAGGAACAGGTCTCAATATGAGTTGACGAATACAGATGTAGAAAGTCTACAAGAATGGTTCAACTGCTGATCACCAGGGATGCCCGGGTGGATCCACAACCGGCGGAGTCGGGTCAGCTTAGGCAGAAAATATCACAGGTTCGGGCGAGCGAGTCACAAAATAAAGCAGCATTCTGAGTAAGTTATTAATAACTTCCAGAAACATTGCGTGCAATAGTTCATTCTCTAGCTATGTTAAAGTTAACATTTATGTAAGCCCTATAAAACCATGTAAAACTGGTAATTCACTAGCTTAGGCCCCCACCTCGGCCGGAGCGACCCTTCGTCGGTTGTTTGGAGTGTGAGGAATGGTTGATGGAGATTTGGCCTGATGCGGTTTGGGAGAGGCTTAGCTGAGGATCCACTGCGGCTCCCGGGCCTTGCAGAACCCCCAAAATAAGCCTGTGCGCTGGTCGGCAAGATCGAGTGAGGATTTGTGGGTCTAAAGACGGCGTTGGATATGGCCAAACCGATGTTGGACGGGTGTCTGCAGGAGGGCTGAACTCCTGGAATGGGAAATGAGAAAGCCATGGCATTGCGGTGGCCCAGACATGAGCTGCATCGAGTATGCGCCCTTGGCGGACGGGTGTCGCAGCGTCATTTGATGATTGGGTAACCGATTGCTAGGTTGTCAGGAGTTTAAGGGATGGACTGCTGGGCCATCCGCGGCCCCACGTAATGCTGTGGCTACTATTGGTCCGATTTCATAGCATGGGGGGGGAACGACTTGGCATCTGCTTGCAAGATCCGAGGCTGGTCTACGGCAACGTCGGCCGTCATGGAAAACCCCCAAAAGACGGCAGAGGGAGCGGCATCGTTGTTGGTCAATTGTGTGGGTCCATTGCTGGAAGCTTTTTTTTATTTTTTTCTTCTCTTTCTCTCCCTTTCGTCTTCCTTTTCTTCTTCCTTTCTTTTCTCTCTTCCTCTCCTTTCTCTCTTCCTCTCCTTCTTTCTCTCTTTCTTCTCTACTTTGCTGTCTTTCCTTCCTCTTTCTTTCTCTCTCTCTTCTTTTCTCTCTCTTCTCTCTTCCTTCTTTCCTCTCTTCTTTTTCTCTCTCTCTGCGATTCGTTGTTGCTTGCTGCGTTCAGTGGTTGCGTTGTTGCGTTCAGTGGTTGCGTTGTTGCGTTCAGTGGTTGCGTTGTTGCGCTTAGAGAGGGGGACAGCTTAGAGAGGGGGACAGAGGCAAGAAGACCTGGCAACCCGGTGCCAGGGATCTGCCTAGTGGGAAGAGTATGCGTAGTAGGAAAAGCGGGATAGGGGAGGGGGACAGAGGAGAGGGAACCTGGCAACCCGGTGCCAGGAATCTGCATAGTAGGAAAAGCGGGATAGGGGAGGGGGACGGAGGAGAGGGAACCTGGCAACCCGGTGCCAGGAATCTGCATAGAAAAAGCAGGATAGGGGAGGGGGACGGAGGAAAGAAGACCTGGCAACCCGGTGCCTAGGTACGGCAGAAGAAAGGTGCTGTAAGAGAACAGTAAAGGGACAGCTTAGAGGGGGGGCCAGCTTAGAAAGGGGGACGGAGGAAAGAAGACCTGGCAACCCGGTGCCTAGGTACGGGCAGAAGAAAGGTGGTGTAAGAGAACAGTGAAGGGACAGCTTAGAGGGGGGGACAGCTTAGAGAGGGGGACAGAGGCAAGAAGACCTGGCAACCTGGTGCCAGGAATCTGCCTAGAGGGAAGAGTATGCGTAGTCGGAAAAGCAGGATAGGGGAGGGGGACAGCTTAGAAAGGGGGACAGCGGCAAGAAGACCTGGCAACCCGGTGCCAGGAATCTGCCTAGTGGGAAGAGTATGCGTAGTAGGAAAAGCGGGATAGGGGAGGGGGACAGAGGAGAGGGAACCTGGCAACCCGGTGCCAGGAATCTGCCTAGAGGGAAGAGTATGCGTAGTCGGAAAAGCAGGATAGGGGAGGGGGACAGAGGAGAGGGAACCTGGCAACCCTGTGCCAGGTATCTCTTAGAGGGGGGGACAGCTTAGAAAGGGGGACGGAGGAAAGAAGACCTGGCAACCCGGTGCCTAGGTACGGGCAGAAGAAAGGTGGTGTAAGAGAACGGTGAAGGGACAGCTTAGAGGGGGGGGGGGGGACAGCTTAGAAAGGGGGAGAGGAAAGAAGACCTGGCAACCCGGTGCCGACAGCTTAGAGGGGGGGGACAGCTTAGAAAGGGGGACAGAGGAAAGAAGACCTGGTAACCCGGTGCCTGGGTATAGGCAGAAGAAGGGTGGTGTATGGGAACGGTGAAGGGACGGACGGGTGAATCCGGCCAAAAGGTGGGATGGAATGCTGTGGAAATGGAAGGGAGGAAGATAGAGTCGGCGTCTCTTGCTGCTTTGGAGAGTTGAGTTTGCCTGAGGTGGTGGAGGGGGATGAGAGGTGAGGCCCTGCGACCTGGCAACCCGGAACTTTGTGGGTTGGGGGCGGAGTTTCGGGGTGCGTGGTGGCGTCACGGTCGCTGGCGTCACGCCGGTGTGTTTGCATGTAGGTACGTTGTGTTCGTTTGTTTTTTCCTAACGTGACTTTGGGAAAGTTGTGAGGAGTTGGCACGGCTTGCTTGTTGCGTCGATGATCTTAGCAGGCGGACTGTGGTCGAGTTGGAGATCAGCTGGCGCGTCTTCGATCAGCTGGTGAGTCTTCGATGGGGGACCTGGCTGGAGCGCGGGGGGGGGGCGGCGTCTTTGAGCGCTGCGTGCCGGGCAGCCAGGTCGTCGGAGGCTCGTTCCCGAGCTGGGTCTGGAGCGAGCGAAGAAGGAGAGAGCTGGATTTACGTTTCCGTTGTCTACGTCAGGAGGTAGCGGGTCTCCCTCTGCCGCCGAGATGTGAGTAACAGGAGGACGGCTGTGAGTCCGACTCTTCGTATTGTCAGATCTCTTCGTATCCTTCTCCGACGATTACCGGGAGACGGACGGACCACGGCGTCTCAGCCGACGTTAAACTGTCCCCGCTGCAGCGAGAACAGATCGGACCTGCGTTTGCTCCAGAGTAACGCCACGACGGCCCGAATCCGCACCAGCGCAAAAGCCGTGCGAGAAGCAGCGCCCGCTGCAAAGCCGCGCCGACCAGCAAGCTTCCCCTGCGCCCCTTCCTGACGAGGAAAAAGGACAACTTCCCCACGAACAGTTTTCCCTTGCTCCGAAGCATCTAAAAGTAAGGTTCATGGTATCTGGGCATAGCTTAGCTTAAATTAACTTAAGTTTAATTCAGGTCATTTCATTTATGTGTTGATATTCCCGTATTTTGTTGTGAGAAGTTACTGTCGCGCGATATCAAGGTATTGCGTAATCCATCGCGGACCCGAAGCCCCGCTTGTGTATTCAACTGCTGTAACTGTCTGCATTAGACCCGTCGCTACTGGTAGATTCAGAGTTTGTGTATTATTGCTTGAGAGATGTGATAAGAAACATAAACGCTCATCTCACCGCAGCGATAGAGGTCTGTTTTATTTGGGATTATTTGATTTCATTTTGTTTTCTTACTCTATTTCCTTGAATCGATTCTGTGAGTGAAGTGTGGGAACGCGACTATCGTGCACAAGTGTCGTCAGTTCGCGAAGCGACAACGGCAGCTGGTGCAAGATACGATCTGCAACCCTCACACTCACTACGACGCGACGCCGCACACAGAAACTCTGATTCCTCTCTCTGCCATTTTATTTCTCTTGGTTTTCCGTAACTTGCATACACATAGTCTGCCCCTGGGTAACCCCGTTGCCTATTGTCCCAACTCACGCGATGCATCGGCACACGTGATTACATACAGCTGACCCCCCCCCCCCCTCTGGCATTTTGTCTAAGTCACTCGACTACGCCATCTGGTGGTGGTTTAGCTGTAGTTCTTTAAGGCCCCTCCTCTTTTACACACGCGACTACACAGAGACTCCCCCTCCACCATCTTTGTAGTTTTCGACTGTAGTTTTAAGACCCCCCTTTCTTTTCACACAGACCCACACACACACACACATACTTGTATACATACATCCTCATCCATTTTATTCATTTGACTTTAGGTTAGGCATATAAAATTGTATGATAGCGTTGTTGGTTGCAATATTAATTGATTTGATCATTTACTATTTTGATTTAATAAACTCTGTTATACTTTAAGGAGCAGTCTGTGATTACTTGTGCATGTGTGTAATAAAACTGTATGTAGTAGCCTTGTGTACGAACTTAAACCTTCACTGTCACTTCGAATGTGTAGT
>JAFEUB010001799.1:0-30544 GCA_024529925.1 Ophthalmolycus amberensis
GATACTCTGGTGATGAGGATACTCTGGTGATGAGGATACTCTGGTGATGAGGATCATCTGGTGATGAGGATACTCTGGTGAAGAGGATACTCTGGTGATGAGGATACTCTGGTGACGAGGATACTCTGGTGATGAAGATACTCTGTTGATGAGGATACTCTGGTGATGAGGATACTCTGGTGACGAGGATACTCTGGTGATGAAGATACTCTGTTGATGAGTATACTCTGGTGATGAAGATACTCTGGTGATGAGGATACTCTGGTGATGTAGATACTCTGGTGATGAATGATAATCTGGTGATGAGGATACTCTGGTGATGAAGATACTCTGGTGATGGGATACTCTGTGATGAGGATACTCTGGTGATGAGGATACTCTGTGATGAGGATACTCTGTTGATGAAGATACTCTGGTGATGAGGATACTCTGGTGGTGAGATACTCTGGTGATGAGGATACTCTGGTGATGAGGATACTCTGGTGATGAGAATACTCTGGTGATGAGGATACTCTGGTGATGAGGATACTGGTGATGAGGATACTCTGGTGATGAGGATACTCTGGTGATGAGATACTCTGGTGATGAGGATACTCTGGTGATGAGGATACTCTGTTGATGAGGATACTCTGGTGATGTAGATACTCTGGTGGATGAGATACTCTGGTGATGAGGATACTCTGGTGATGAAGATACTCTGTGATGATGGATACTCTGGTGATGTAGATACTCTGTGATGAGGATATCTGGTGATGAGGATACTCTGGTGATGAGATACTCTGGTGATGAGGATACTCTGGTGATGAGGATACTCTGTGATGAGGATACTCTGGTGATGAGGATACTCTGGTGATGAGGATACTCTGGTGATGAGGATACTCTGGTGATGAGGATACTCTGGTGATGAGGATACTCTGGTGATGAGATACTCTGTTGATGAGGATACTCTGGTGATGAAGATACTCTGGTGATGAGGATAATCTGGTGATGAAGATACTCTGGTGATGATGATACCCTGGTGATGAGATACTCTGGTGATGAGGATACTCTGGTGATGAGGATACTCTGGTGATGAGATACTCTGGTGATGAGGATACTCTGGTGATGTAGATACTCTGGTGATGATGATACTCTGGTGATGAGGATACTCTGGTGAAGAGGATACTCTGGTGAAGAGGATACTCTGGTGATGAGAATACTCTGGTGATGAAGATACTCTGGTGATGAGGATACTCTGGTGGTGAGGATACTCTGGTGATGAGATACTCTGGTGATGAAGATACTCTGTTGATGAGGATACTCTGGTGATGAGATACTCTGTTGATGAGGATACTCTGGTGATGAGATACTCTGGTGATGATGATACTCTGGTGATGGGATACTCTGGTGATGAGGATACTCTGGTGACGAGGATACTCTGGTGATGAGGATACTCTGGTGATGAGGATACTCTGGTGATGAAGATACTCTGTTGATGAGGATACTCTGGTGATGTAGATACTCTGGTGATGATGATACTCTGGTGATGAGGATACTCTGGTGATGAGGATACTCTGGTGACGAGGATACTCTGGTGTGAGGATACTCTGGTGATGAGGATACTCTGTGATGAGGATACTCTGGTGATGAGATACTCTGGTGATGAGGATACTCTGGTGATGAGGATACTCTGTGGAGGATGATACTCTGGTGATGAGATACTCTGGTGATGAGGATACTCTGGTGATGAGATACTCTGGTGATGAGGATACTCTGGTGATGAAGATACTCTGTTGATGAGATACTCTGGTGATGAGATACTCTGGTGATGATGATACTGGTGATGAGGATACTCTGGTGATGAGGATACTCTGGTGATGAGGATACTCTGGTGATGAGGATACTCTGGTGATGAAGATACTCTGGTGATGAGGATACTCTGGTGATGAGGATACTCTGGTGATGAGGATACTCTGGTGATGAAGATACTCTGGTGATGAGGATACTCTGTTGATGAGGATACTCTGGTGATGAGGATACTCTGGTGATAGGATACTCTGGTGATGAGATACTCTGGTGATGAGATACTCTGGTGATGAGGATACTCTGGTGATGAGGATACTCTGGTGATGAGGATACTCTGGTGATGAGGATACTCTGGTGATGAGGATACTCTGGTGATGAGATACTCTGGTGATGAGGATACTCTGGTGATGAGGATACTCTGGTGATGAGGATACTCTGGTGATGAGATACTCTGGTGATGAGGATACTCTGGTGATGAGATACTCTGGTGATGATGATACTCTGGTGATGAGGATACTCTGTGATGAGGATACTCTGGTGATGAGGATACTCTGGTGATGAGGATACTCTGTTGATGAAGATCATCTGGTTTGAGGATACTCTGTGATGAGGATACTCTGGTGATGAGGATACTCTGGTGATGAGGATACTCTGGTGATGAAGATACTCTGGTGATGAGGATACTCTGGTGATGAAGATACTCTGGTGATGAGGATACTCTGTGATGAGGATACTCTGTTGATGAGGATACTCTGGTGATGAGATACTCTGTTGATGAGGATACTCTGGTGATGTGATACTCTGGTGATGAGGATACTCTGTTGATGAGGATACTCTGGTGATGAAGATACTCTGGTGATGAGGATACTCTGGTGATGAGGATACTCTGGTGATGAGGATACTCTGGTGATGAGGATACTCTGGTGATGAGGATACTCTGGTGATGAGGATACTCTGGTGATGAGGATACTGGTGATGAAGATACTCTGGGAGTGAAGAACTCTGGGGGAAGAGATACTCTGGGGATGAGGATCTCTGGGTGGGTGAGGATACTCTGGTGATGAGGATACTCTGGTGATGAGGATACTCTGGTGATGAGATACTCTGGTGATGAGGATACTCTGTTGATGAGGATACTCTGGTGATGAGGATACTCTGGTGATGAGGATACTCTGGTGATGAAGATACTCTGGTGATGAGGATACTCTGGTGATGAAGATACTCTGGTGATGAGGATACTCTGGTGATGTAGATACTCTGGTGATGATGATACTCTGGTGATGAGGATACTCTGGTGATGAGGATACTCTGGTGATGAGGATACTCTGGTGATGAGGATACTCTGGTGATGAGGATACTCTGTGTGATGAGGATACTCTGGTGATGAGGATACTCTGGTGATGAGGATACTCTGGTGATGAGATACTCTGGTGATGAGGATACTCTGGTGATGAGGATACTCTGGTGAGAGGATACTTTTGATACTCTGGTGATGAGGATACTCTGGTGATGAGGATACTCTGGTGTGAGGATACTCTGGTGATGAGGATACTCTGGTGATGAGGATACTCTGGTGATGAGGATACTCTGGTGATGAGATACTCTGTTGATGAGGATACTCTGGTGATGAGATACTCTGGTGATGAGATACTCTGGTGATGAGGATACTCTGGTGATGAGAATACTCTGGTGATGATGATACTCTGGTGATGAGATACTCTGGTGATGATGATACTCTGGTGATGAGGATACTCTGGTTGATGAGGATACTCTGGTGATGAGGATACTCTGGTGATGAGATACTCTGGTGATGAGGATACTCTGTGATGAGGATACTCTGGTGAAAGGATACTCTGGTGATGAGGATACTCTGGTGATGAGGATACTCTGGTGATGAGGATACTCTGGTGATGAGATACTCTGGTGATGAGGATACTCTGGTGATGAGGATACTCTGGTGATGAGGATACTCTGGTGATGAGGATACTCTGGTGATGAGGATACTCTGGTGATGAATACTCTGTTGATGAGGATACTCTGGTGATGAGGATACTCTGGTGATGAGGATACTCTGGTGATGAAGATACTCTGGTGATGAGGATACTCTGGTGATGAGGATACTCTGGTGATGAGGATACTCTGGTGATGAGGATACTCTGGTGATGAGGATACTCTGGTGATGAGGATACTCTGGTGATGAAGATACTCTGGTGATGAGGATACTCTGGTGATGAGGATACTCTGGTGATGAGGATACTCTGTTGATGAGGATACTCTGTTGATGAAGATACTCTGGTGATGAAGATACTCTGTGATGAGGATACTCTGGTGATGAAGATACTCTGGTGATGAGGATACTCTGGTGATGAGGATACTCTGGTGTTGAGGATACTCTGGTGATGAGGATACTCTGGTGATGAAGATACTCTGTTGATGAGGATACTCTGGTGGTGAGGATACTCTGGTGATGAGGATACTCTGGTGATGAGATACTCTGGTGATGAGATACTCTGTTGATGAAGATACTCTGGTGATGAAGATACTCTGGTGATGATGATACTCTGGTGATGAGGATACTCTGTTGATGAGATACTCTGGTGATGAGATACTCTGGTGATGAGGATACTCTGGTGATGAGGATACTCTGGTGATGAGGATACTCTGGTGATGTAGATACTCTGGTGATGATGATAATCTGGTGATGTAGATACTCTGGTGATGATGATAATCTGGTGATGAGGATACTCTGCTGAGAGGATACTCTGGTGAAGAGGATACTCTGGTGATGAGATACTCTGGTGATGAAGATACTCTGTTGATGAGTATACTCTGGTGGTGAGGATACTCTGGTGACGAGATACTCTGGTGATGAAGATACTCTGTTGATGATGATACTCTGGTGATGAAGATACTCTGGTGATGAGGATACTCTGGTGATGTAGATACTCTGGTGATGATGATATCTGGTGATGAGGATACTCTGGTGATGAAGATACTCTGGTGATGAGGATACTCTGGTGGTGAGGATACTCTGGTGATGAGGATACTCTGGTGATGAGGATACTCTGGTGATGAGGATACTCTGTGATGAGGATACTCTGTTGATGAAGATACTCTGTTGATGAGGATACTCTGGTGATGAGGATACTCTGGTGATGAGGATACTCTGGTGATGAGATACTCTGGTGATGAGGATACTCTGGTGATGAGAATACTCTGGTGATGAAGATACTCTGGTGATGAGATACTCTGGTGATGAGGATACTCTGGTGATGAGGATACTCTGGTGATGAGATACTCTGTGATGAAGATACTCTGTTGATGAGGATACTCTGGTGATGAAGATACTCTGTGATGAGGATACTCTGGTGATGTAGATACTCTGGTGATGAGATAATCTGGTGATGAGGATACTCTGGTGATGTAGATACTCTGGTGATGATGATAATCTGGTGATGAGATACTCTGGTGATGATGATACTCTGTGATGAGGATACTCTGCTGATGAGGATACTCTGGTGAAGAGGATGCTCTGGTGGCGAGCATACTCTGGTGATGAGGATACTCTGGTGGTGAGGATACTCTGGTGATGAGGATACTCTTGTGATGAGGATACTCTGGTGATGAGGATACTCTGGTGATGAGGATACTCTGGTGAGAGGATACTCTGGTGATGAGGATACTCTGGTGATGAGGATACTCTGGTGATGAGATACTCTGGTGAAGAGGATACTCTGGTGACGAGATACTCTGGTGATGAAGATACTCTGGTGATGAGGATACTCTGGTGATGAGGATACTCTGTTGATGAAGATACTCGGTTGATGAGGATACTCTGGTGATGAAGATACTCTGTTGATGAAGATACTCTGGTGATGAAGATACTCTGGTGATGAGGATACTCTGGTGATGAGGATACTCTGGTGATGAGGATACTCTGGTGATGAGGATACTCTGTTGATGAGGATACTCTGGTGATGAGGATACTCTGGTGATGAGATACTCTGGTGATGAAGATACTCTGGTGATGAGGATACTCTGGTGATGAAGATACTCTGGTGATGAGGATACTCTGGTGATGAAGATACTCTGGTGATGAGGATACTCTGGTGATGTAGATACTCTGGTGATGATGATAATCTGGTGATGAGGATACTCTGGTGATGAGGATACTCTGGTGATGAGGATACTCTGGTGATGAGGATACTCTGGTGATGAAGATACTCTGGTGATGAAGATACTCTGGTGATGAGGATACTCTGGTGATGAAGATACTCTGTTGATGAGGATACTCTGGTGATGAAGATACTCTGGTGATGAGGATACTCTGGTGATGTAGATACTCTGGTGATGAAGATACTCTGTTGATGAGGATACTCTGGTGATGTAGATACTCTGGTTGATGATAATCTGGTGATGTAGATACTCTGGTGATGAAGATACTCTGGTGATGAGGATACTCTGGTGATGAGGATACTCTGGTGATGAGGATACTCTGGTGATGAGGATACTCTGGTGATGAGATACTCTGTTGATGAGGATACTCTGGTGATGAGGATACTCTGTGTGAGGATACTCTGGTGATGAGGATACTCTGGTGATGAGGATACTCTGGTGATGAGGATACTCTGGTGATGAGGATACTCTGGTGATGAGATACTCTGGTGATGAGGATACTCTCTGGTGATGAGATACTCTGGTGATGAGGATACTCTGGTGATGAGGATACTCTGGTGATGAGGATACTCTGGTGATGAGGATACTCTGGTGATGAAGATACTCTGGTGATGAGGATACTCTGGTGATGAGGATACTCTGGTGATGAGGATACTCTGGTGATGAGGATACTCTGTTGATGAGATACTCTGGTGATGAGATACTCTGGTGATGAGATACTCTGGTGATGAGATACTCTGGTGATGAGTGATACTCTGGTGATGAGGATACTCTGGTGATGGGAGATACTCTGTTGATGAGGATACTCTGGTGATGAGGATACTCTGTGATGAGGATACTCTGGTGATGAGATACTCTGGTGATGAGGATACTCTGGTGATGAGGATACTCTGGTGATGAGGATACTCTGGTGATGAGATACTCTGTTGATGAGGATACTCTGGTGATGAGGATACTCTGGTGATGAGGATACTCTGGTGATGAGGATACTCTGGTGATGAGGATACTCTGGTGATGAGGATACTCTGGTGATGAGATACTCTGTGATGAGGATACTCTGTGATAGGATACTCTGGTGATGAAGATACTCTGGTGATGAGGATACTCTGGTGATGTAGATACTCTGGTGATGATGATACTCTGGTGATGAGGATACTCTGGTGATGAGGATACTCTGGTGATGAGGATACTCTGGTGATGAGGATACTCTGGTGATGAGGATACTCTGGTGATGAGGATACTCTGGTGATGAGATACTCTGGTGATGAGGATACTCTGGTGATGAGGATACTCTGGTGATGAGGATACTCTGGTGATGAGGATACTCTGGTGATGAGGATACTCTGGTGATGAAGATACTCTGGTGATGAGGATACTCTGGTGATGAGGATACTCTGGTGATGAGGATACTCTGGTGATGAGGATACTCTGGTGATGAGATACTCTGGTGATGATGATACTCTGGTGATGAGGATACTCTGTGATGAGATACTCTGTCTGGTGATGAGGATACTCTGGTGATGAGATACTCTGGTGATGAGATACTCTGGTGATGAGGATACTCTGGTGATGAGATACTCTGGTGATGAGATACTCTGGTGATGAGGATACTCTGGTGATGAGGATACTCTGGTGATGAGGATATCTGGTGATGAGATACTCTGTTGATGAGGATACTCTGGTGATGAGGATACTCTGGTGATGAGGATACTCTGGTGATGAGGATACTCTGTTGATGAGGATACTCTGGTGATGGTGAGGATACTCTGGTGATGAGGATACTCTGGTGATGAGATACTCTGTTGATGAGGATACTCTGGTGATGAGATACTCTGTTGATGAGGATACTCTGGTGATGAGATACTCTGGTGATGAGGATACTCTGGTGATGAGATACTCTGGTGATGATGATACTCTGGTGATGAGGATACTCTGGTGATGAGGATACTCTGGTGATGAGGATACTCTGGTGATGAGGATACTCTGGTGATGAGGATACTCTGGTGATGAGATACTCTGGTGATGAGGATACTCTGGTGATGAGGATACTCTGGTGATGAGATACTCTGGTGATGAGGATACTCTGGTGATGAGATACTCTGGTGATGAGGATACTCTGGTGATGAGGATACTCTGTGTGGGGTGGGGATGAGGATACTCTGGTGATGAGGATACTCTGGTGATGAGATACTCTGGTGATGAGGATACTCTGGTGATGAGGATACTCTGGTGATGAGGATACTCTGGTGATGAGGATACTCTGGTGATGAGGATACTCTGGTGATGAGGATACTCTGGTGATGAGGATACTCTGGTGATGAGATACTCTGGTGATGAAGATACTCTGGTGATGAGGATACTCTGGTGATGAGGATACTCTGGTGATGAGGATACTCTGGTGATGAAGATACTCTGGTTGATGAGGATACTCTGGTGATGAGATACTCTGGTGATGAGGATACTCTGGTGATGAGATACTCTGGTGATGAGGATACTCTGGTGATGAGGATACTCTGGTGATGAGGATACTCTGGTGAGAGGATACTCTGGTGATGAGGATACTCTGGTGATGAGGATACTCTGGTGATGAGGATACTCTGGTGATGAGGATACTCTGGTGATGAGGATACTCTGGTGATGAGGATACTCTGGTGATGAGGATACTCTGGTGATGAGGATACTCTGGTGATGAGATACTCTGGTGATGAAGATACTCTGGTTGATGAGGATACTCTGGTGATGAGGATACTCTGGTGATGAGATACTCTGGTGATGAAGATACTCTGGTGATGAGGATACTCTGGTGATGAGGATACTCTGGTGATGAGGATACTCTGGTGATGAGATACTCTGGTGATGATGATACTCTGGTGATGAGGATACTCTGGTGATGTAGATACTCTGGTGATGAGGATACTCTGGTGATGTAGATACTCTGGTGATGATGATAATCTGGTGATGAGGATACTCTGGTGATGAGGATACTCTGGTGAAGAGGATGCTCTGGTGGCGAGGATACTCTGGTGATGAAGATACTCTGTTGATGAGGATACTCTGGTGATGAGGATACTCTGGTGATGAGGATACTCTGGTGATGAGATACTCTGTTGATGAGGATACTCTGGTGATGAAGATACTCTGTTGATGAGGATACTCTGGTGATGTAGATACTCTGGTGATGATGATAATCTGGTGATGAGGATACTCTGGTGATGAAGATACTCTGGTGGACGAGGATACTCTGGTGATGAGGATACTCTGTGTGATGAGGATACTCTGTTGATGAGGATACTCTGGTGATGAGATACTCTGGTGATGAGGATAATCTGGTGATGAGATACTCTGGTGATGATGATACTCTGGTGACGAGGATACTCTGGTGATGAGATACTCTGGTGATGAGGATACTCTGGTGATGAGGATACTCTGGTGATGAGGATACTCTGGTGATGAGGATACTCTGGTGATGAGGATACTCTGGTGAGGAGGATACTCTGGTGATGAGGATACTCTGGTGATGAGGATACTCTGGTGATGAAGATACTCTGTTGATGAGGATACTCTGGTGATGAAGATACTCTGGTGGTGAGGATACTCTGTGATGAGGATACTCTGGTGATGAAGATACTCTGGTGATGAGGAATACTCTGGTGGTGAGGATACTCTGGTGATGAGGATACTCTGGTGATGAGGATACTCTGGTGATGAGGATACTCTGGTGATGAAGATACTCTGTTGATGAGGATACTCTGGTGATGAGATACTCTGGTGGATGAGGATACTCTGGTGATGAGATACTCTGGTGATGATGATACTCTGGTGATGAGGATACTCTGGTGATGAGAATACTCTGGTGATGATGATACTCTGGTGATGTAGATACTCTGGTGATGATGATACTCTGGTGATGAGGATACTCTGGTGATGAGATACTCTGGTGATGAGGATACTCTGGTGATGAGGATACTCTGGTGATGAGGATACTCTGGTGATGAGGATACTCTGGTGATGAGGATACTCTGGTGATGAGGATACTCTGGTGATGAGATACTCTGGTGATGAGATACTCTGGTGATGATGATATCTGGTGATGAGGATACTCTGGTGATGTAGATACTCTGGTGATGAGGATACTCTGGTGATGAGATACTCTGGTGATGAGGATACTCTGGTGATGAGGATACTCTGGTGATGAGGATACTCTGGTGATGAGGATACTCTGGTGATGAGGATACTCTGGTGATGAGGATACTCTGGTGATGAGGATACTCTGGTGATGAGATACTCTGGTGATGTATACTCTGGTGATGAGGATACTCTGGTGATGAGGATACTCTGGTGATGAGGATACTCTGGTGATGAGGATACTCTGTTGATGAGGATACTCTGGTGATGTAGATACTCTGGTGATGAGGATACTCTGGTGATGAGGATACTCTGGTGATGAGATACTCTGGTGATGAGGATACTCTGGTGATGAGGATACTCTGGTGATGAGGATACTCTGGTGATGAGGATACTCTGGTGATGAAGATACTCTGGTGATGAGGATACTCTGGTGATGAGGATACTCTGGTGATGAGGATACTCTGGTGATGAGGATACTCTGGTGATGAGAATACTCTGGTGATGAAGATACTCTGGTGATGAGGATACTCTGGTGTGAGGATACTCTGGTGATGAGATACTCTGGTGATGAGGATACTCTGGTGATGAGGATACTCTGGTGATGAAGATACTCTGTTGATGAGATACTCTGGTGATAGATACTCTGGTGATGATGATACTCTGGTGATGAGGATACTCTGGTGATGAAGATACTCTGGTGATGAGGATACTCTGGTGATGAGGATACTCTGGTGATGAGATACTCTGGTGATGAGGATACTCTGGTGATGAGGATACTCTGGTGATGTAGATACTCTGGTGATGATGATAATCTGGTGATGAGATACTCTGGTGATGAGATACTCTGGTGATGAGGATACTCTGGTGATGTAGATACTCTGGTGATGATGATAATCTGGTGATGAGGATACTCTGGTGATGAGGATACTCTGGTGATGAGGATACTCTGGTGATGAGATACTCTGGTGATGAGGATACTCTGGTGATGAGGATACTCTGGTGATGAGATACTCTGTTGATGAGTATACTCTGGTGATGAGGATACTCTGGTGACGAGGATACTCTGGTGATGAAGATCTCTGTTGATGAGTATACTCTGGTGATGAGGATACTCTGGTGACGAGGATACTCTGGTGATGAAGATACTCTGTGATGAGGATACTCTGGTGATGAAGATACTCTGTTGATGAGGATACTCTGGTGATGAGGATACTCTGGTGATGAGGATACTCTGGTGATGAGATACTCTGGTGATGAGGATACTCTGGTGATGAGGATACTCTGGTGATGAGGATACTCTGGTGATGAGGATACTCTGGTGATGAGGATACTCTGGTGATGAGGATACTCTGGTGATGAGATACTCTGGTGATGAATACTCTGGTGATGAGGATACTCTGGTGATGAGATACTCTGTGTGATGAGATACTCTGGTGATGAGGATACTCTGGTGATGAGGATACTCTGGTGATGAGGATACTCTGGTGATGAGGATACTCTGGTGATGAGGATACTCTGGTGATGAAGATACTCTGGTGATGAGGATACTCTGGTGATGAAGATACTCTGTTGATGAGGATACTCTGGTGATGAAGATACTCTGGTGATGATGATACTCTGGTGATGTAGATACTCTGGTGATGATGATACTCTGGTGACGAGGATACTCTGGTGATGAGGATACTCTGGTGATGAGGATACTCTGGTGATGAGGATACTCTGGTGATGAGGATACTCTGGTGATGTAGATACTCTGGTGATGATGATAATCTGGTGATGAGGATACTCTGGTGATGTAGATACTCTGGTGATGAGGATATCTGGTGATGAGATACTCTGGTGATGAGGATACTCTGGTGATGAGGATACTCTGGTGATGAGGATACTCTGGTGATGAGGATACTCTGGTGATGAGGATACTCTGGTGATGAGGATACTCTGGTGATGAGGATACTCTGGTGATGATATACTCTGGTGGTGAGGATACTCTGGTGATGAGATACTCTGGTGATGAAGATACTCTGTTGATGAGATACTCTGGTGATGAGGATACTCTGGTGATGAGGATACTCTGGTGATGAAGATACTCTGGTGATGAGGATACTCTGTGATGAAGATACTCTGGTGATGAGGATACTCTGGTGATGAGATACTCTGGTGATGATGATACTCTGGTGATGAGGATACTCTGGTGATGAGATACTCTGGTGATGAGGATACTCTGGTGATGAGGATACTCTGGTGATGAGGATACTCTGGTTGATGAGGATACTCTGGTGATGAGGATACTCTGTTGATGAGGATACTCTGGTGATGAGAATACTCTGGTGATGAGGATACTCTGGTGATGAGGATACTCTGGTGATGAGGATACTCTGGTGATGAGGATACTCTGGTGATGAAGATACTCTGGTGATGAGGATACTCTGGTGATGAGGATACTCTGGTGATGAGGATACTCTGGTGATGAGATACTCTGGTGATGAGGATACTCTGGTGATGAGATACTCTGGTGATGAGGATACTCTGGTGATGTAGATACTCTGGTGATGAGGATAATCTGGTGATGAGGATACTCTGGTGATGTAGATACTCTGGTGATGAGGATAATCTGGTGATGTAATACTCTGGTGATGATGATACTCTGGTGATGAGGATACTCTGGTGAAGAGGATACTCTGGTGAAGAGGATACTCTGGTGCGAGCATACTCTGGTGATGAAGATACTCTGTTGATGAGATACTCTGGTGATGAGGATACTCTGGTGATGAGGATACTCTGGTGATGAGGATACTCTGTTGATGAGGATACTCTGGTGATGAAGATACTCTGTTGATGAGGATACTCTGGTGATGTAGATACTCTGGTGATGATGATAATCTGGTGATGAGGATACTCTGGTGATGAAGATACTCTGGTGATGAGGATACTCTGGTGATGAGGATACTCTGTGATGAGGATACTCTGTTGATGAAGATACTCTGGTGATGAGATACTCTGGTGATAAAGATACTCTGGTGATGAGGATACTCTGGTGATGAGGATACTCTGGTGATGAGATACTCTGGTGATGAGGATACTCTGGTGATGAGGATACTCTGGTGTGATGAGGATACTCTGGTGATGAGGATACTCTGGTGATGAGGATACTCTGGTGATGAGGATACTCTGGTGATGAGGATACTCTGGTGATGAGGATACTCTGGTGATGAGGATACTCTGGTGATGAGGATACTCTGGTGATGAAGATACTCTGGTGATGAGGATACTCTGGTGATGAGATACTCTGGTGATGAGGATACTCTGGTGATGTAGATACTCTGGTGATGATGATATCTGGTGATGAGGATACTCTGGTGGTGAGGATACTCTGGTGATGAGGATACTCTGGTGATGAGATACTCTGGTGATGAAGATACTCTGGTGATGAGGATACTCTGGTGATGAGGATACTCTGGTGACGAGGATACTCTGGTGATGAAGATACTCTGGTGATGAGGATACTCTGGTGATGAGGATACTCTGGTGATGAGGATACTCTGGTGATGAAGATACTCTGGTGATGAGGATAATCTGGTGATGTAGATACTCTGGTGATGAGGATACTCTGGTGATGAGGATACTCTGGTGATGAGGATACTCTGGTGATGAGGATACTCTGGTGATGAGGATACTCTGGTGATGAGATACTCTGGTGATGAGATACTCTGGTGATGATGATAATCTGGTGATGAGGATACTCTGGTGATGAAGATACTCTGGTGATGATGATACTCTGGTGATGAGATACTCTGGTGATGATGATACTCTGGTGATGAGGATACTCTGGTGATGAGGATACTCTGGTGATGAGGATACTCTGGTGATGAGGATACTCTGGTGATGAGGATCATCTGGTGATGAGGATACTCTGGTGATGAGGATACTCTGGTGGTGAGGATACTCTGGTGACGAGGATACTCTGGTGATGAAGATACTCTGTTGATGAGGATACTCTGGTGATGAGGATACTCTGGTGATGAGGATACTCTGGTGATGAGATACTCTGTGATGATGATAATCTGGTGATGAGGATACTCTGGTGATGAGATACTCTGGTGATGAGGATACTCTGGTGATGAGGATACTCTGGTGATGAGGATACTCTGGTGATGAGGATACTCTGGTGATGAAGATACTCTGGTGATGAGATACTCTGGTGATGAGGATACTCTGGTGATGAGGATACTCTGGTGATGAGGATACTCTGGTGATGAGGATACTCTGGTGATGAGATACTCTGGTGATGAGATACTCTGGTGATGAGGATACTCTGGTGATGAGGATACTCTGGTGATGAAGATACTCTGTTGATGAGGATACTCTGGTGATGAGATACTCTGTTGATGAGGATACTCTGGTGATGTAGATACTCTGGTGATGAGGATAATCTGGTGATGAGGATACTCTGGTGATGTAGATACTCTGGTGATGATGATAATCTGGTGATGTAGATACTCTGGTGATGATGATACTCTGGTGATGAGGATACTCTGGTGATGAGGATACTCTGGTGATGAGGATACTCTGGTGATGAGGATACTCTGGTGATGAGATACTCTGGTGATGAGTATACTCTGGTGGTGAGATACTCTGGTGATGAGGATACTCTGGTGATGAGGATACTCTGTTGATGAGGATACTCTGGTGATGAAGATACTCTGTGATGAGGATACTCTGGTGATGAGATACTCTGGTGATGATGATATCTGGTGATGAGGATACTCTGGTGATGAAGATACTCTGGTGATGAGGATACTCTGGTGATGAGGATACTCTGTTGATGAGATACTCTGGTGATGAGGATACTCTGGTGATGAGATACTCTGGTGATGATGATACTCTGGTGATGAGATACTCTGGTGATGAGGATACTCTGGTGATGAGGATACTCTGGTGATGAGGATACTCTGGTGATGGAAGATACTCTGGTGATGAGGATACTCTGGTGATGAGGATACTCTGGTGATGAGATACTCTGGTGATGAGGATACTCTGGTGATGAGGATACTCTGGTGATGAGGATACTCTGGTGATGAGATACTCTGGTGATGAAGATACTCTGGTGATGAGGATACTCTGGTGATGAAGATACTCTGGTGATGAGGATACTCTGTGATGTAGATACTCTGTGATGATGATACTCTGGTGATGAGGATACTCTGGTGATGAGATACTCTGGTGATGAGGATACTCTGTGATGAGGATACTCTGGTGATGAAGATACTCTGGTGATGAGGATACTCTGGTGGTGAGGATACTCTGGTGATGAGGATACTCTGGTGATGAGGATACTCTGGTGATGAGGATACTCTGGTGATGAGGATACTCTGTTGATGAGGATACTCTGGTGATGAAGATACTCTGGTGATGAGGATACTCTGTGATGAGATACTCTGGTGATGATGATACTCTGGTGATGAGGATACTCTGGTGATGAGGATACTCTGGTGATGAGGATACTCTGGTGATGAGGATACTCTGGTGATGAGGATACTCTGGTGATGTAGATACTCTGGTGATGATGATAATCTGGTGATGAGGATACTCTGGTGATGTAGATACTCTGGTGATGAGGATAATCTGGTGATGTAGATACTCTGGTGATGATGATACTCTGGTGATGAGATACTCTGGTGATGAGGATACTCTGGTGATGAGGATACTCTGGTGATAAGGATACTCTGGTGATGAGGATATCTGGTGATGAGGATACTCTGGTGATGATATACTCTGGTGATGAGGATACTCTGGTGAAGAGGATACTCTGGTGATGAAGATACTCTGTTGATGAGGATACTCTGGTGGTGAGGATACTCTGGTGATGAGGATACTCTGGTGATGAAGATACTCTGTTGATGAGTATACTCTGGTGATGAAGATACTCTGTTGATGAGGATACTCTGGTGATGTAGATACTCTGGTGATGATGATACTCTGGTGATGAGGATACTCTGGTGATGAAGATACTCTGGTGATGAGGATACTCTGGTGATGAGGATACTCTGGTGATGAGGATACTCTTTGATGAGGATACTCTGTTGATGAAGATACTCTGTTGATGAGGATACTCTGGTGGTGAGGATACTCTGGTGATGAGATACTCTGTTGATGAGGATACTCTGGTGATGAGAATACTCTGGTGATGAAGATACTCTGGTGATGAGGATACTCTGGTGATGAGATAGTCTGTTGATGAGGATACTCTGGTGATGAGATACTCTGGTGATGAGATACTCTGGTGATGAAGATACTCTGTTGATGAGGATACTCTGGTGATGTAGATACTCTGGTGATGAGATACTCTGGTGATGAGGATACTCTGGTGATAAGATACTCTGGTGATGAGGATAATCTGGTGATGAGATACTCTGGTGATGATGATATCTGGTGATGAGGATACTCTGCTGATGAGGATACTCTGGTGATGAGGATGCTCTGGTGATGAGATACTCTGGTGATGAAGATACTCTGTTGATGAGGATACTCTGTGATGAGGATACTCTGGTGATGAGGATACTCTGGTGATGAGGATACTCTGTGATGAGTATACTCTGGTGATGAGGATACTCTTTGATGAGGATACTCTGGTGATGAGATACTCTGGTGATGAGGATACTCTGGTGATGAGGATACTCTGGTGATGAAGATACTCTGGTGATGAGGATACTCTGGTGATGAGGATACTCTGGTGATGAGGATACTCTGTTGATGAAGATACTCTGTTGATGAGGATACTCTGGTGATGAAGATACTCTGGTGATGATGATACTCTGGTGATGTAGATACTCTGGTGATGAGGATACTCTGGTGACGAGGATACTCTGGTGTGAGGATACTCTGGTGATGAGGATACTCTGGTGATGAGGATACTCTGGTGATGAGGATACTCTGGTGATGAGGATACTCTGGTGATGAGGATACTCTGGTGATGAGGATACTCTGGTGATGAGGATACTCTGGTGATGAGGATACTCTGGTGATGAAGATACTCTGTTGATGAGGATACTCTGGTGATGAAGATACTCTGTTGATGAGGATACTCTGGTGATGTAGATACTCTGGTGATGATGATAATCTGGTGATGAGGATACTCTGGTGGTGAGGATACTCTGGTGATGAGGATACTCTGGTGATGAGGATACTCTGGTGATGAAGATACTCTGGTGATGAGGATACTCTGGTGGTGAGGATACTCTGGTGACGAGGATACTCTGGTGATGAAGATACTCTGGTGATGAGGATACTCTGTTGATGAGGATACTCTGTTGATGAGGATACTCTGGTGATGAAGATACTCTGGTGATGATGATACTCTGGTGATGTAGATACTCTGGTGATGAGGATACTCTGGTGACGAGGATACTCTGTGGTGAGGATACTCTGCTGATGAGGATACTCTGGTGATGAGGATACTCTGGTGATGAGGATACTCTGTGATGTAGATACTCTGGTGATGATGATAATCTGTGATGAGGATACTCTGGTGATGTAGATACTCTGGTGATGATGATAATCTGGTGATGTAGATACTCTGGTGATGATGATAATCTGGTGATGAGGATACTCTTGGTGATGAGGATACTCTGGTGTGAGGATACTCTGGTGATGAGGATACTCTGATGATGAGGATCATCTGGTGATGAGGATACTCTGGTGATGAGTATACTCTGGTGATGAGGATACTCTGGTGACGAGGATACTCTGGTGATGAAGATACTCTGGTTGATGAGGATACTCTGGTGGTGATGATACTCTGGTGACGAGGATACTCTGGTGATGAAGATACTCTGTTGATGAGGATACTCTGGTGATGAGATACTCTGTTGATGAGGATACTCTGGTGATGTAGATACTCTGGTGATGATGATAATCTGGTGATGAGGATACTCTGGTGATGAAGATACTCTGGTGACGAGGATACTCTGGTGATGAGGATACTCTGGTGATGAGGATACTCTGGTGATGAGGATACTCTGTTGATGAAGATACTCTGTTGATGAGATACTCTGGTGTGAGGATACTCTGGTGACGAGGATACTCTGTGATGAGGATACTCTGGTGATGAGAATACTCTGGTGATGAGATACTCTGGTGATGAGGATACTCTGGTGATGAGGATACTCTGGTGACGAGGATACTCTGGTGATGAAGATACTCTGTTGATGAGGATACTCTGGTGATGAAGATAGTCTGTTGATGAGGATACCTGGTGATGTAGATACTCTGGTGATGATGATAATCTGGTGATGAGGATACTCTGGTGATGTAGATACTCTGGTGATGAGGATACTCTGGTGATGAGATACTCTGGTGATGATGATAATCTGGTGATGAGGATACTCTGCTGAAGAGGATACTCTGGTGATGAGGATGCTCTGGTGGCGAGCATACTCTGGTGATGAGGATACTCTGTTGATGAGGATACTCTGGTGGTGAGGATACTCTGGTGATGAGGATACTCTGGTGATGAGATACTCTGTTGATGAGTATACTCTGGTGATGAAGATACTCTGTTGATGAGGATACTCTGGTGATGTAGATACTCTGGTGATGATGATACTCTGGTGATGAGGATACTCTGGTGATGAAGATACTCTGGTGATGAGGATACTCTGGTGATGAGGATACTCTGGTGATGAGGATACTCTGGTGATGAGGATACTCTGGTGATGAGGATACTCTGGTGATGAGGATACTCTGGTGATGAGGATACTCTGTTGATGAAGATACTCTGTTGATGAGGATACTCTGGTGGTGAGGATACTCTGGTGACGAGGATACTCTGGTGATGAGGATACTCTGGTGATGATGGATACTCTGGTGATGAGGATACTCTGTTGATGAGGATACTCTGGTGATGAGGATACTCTGTTGATGAGGATACTCTGGTGATGTAGATACTCTGGTGATGATGATACTCTGGTGATGAGGATACTCTGGTGATGTAGATACTCTGGTGATGATGATAATCTGGTGATGTAGATACTCTGGTGATGATGATAATCTGGTGATGAGGATACTCTGCTGAAGAGGATACTCTGGTGATGAGGATGCTCTGGTGGCGAGCATACTCTGGTGATGAGGATACTCTGGTGTGAGGATACTCTGGTGAAGAGATACTCTTGTGATGAGGATACTCTGGTGATGAGATACTCTGGTGATGAGGATACTCTGGTGAAGAGGATACTCTGGTGATGAGGATACTCTGGTGATGAGAATACTCTGGTGATGAGATACTCTGGTGATGAGGATACTCTGGTGATGAAGATACTCTGGTGATGAGGATACTCTGGTGATGAGGATACTCTGGTGATGAGGATACTCTGGTGATGAAGATACTCTGTTGATGAGATCTCTGGTGATGAGGATACTCTGTTGATGAGGATACTCTGTGATGAGATACTCTGGTGATGAGGATACTCTGGTGATGAGGATACTCTGGTGATGAAGATACTCTGGTGATGAGATACTCTGGTGATGAGGATACTCTGGTGATGAAGATACTCTGGTGATGAGGATACTCTGGTGATGAGGATACTCTGGTGATGAGGATACTCTGGTGATGAGATACTCTGGTGATGAGGATACTCTGGTGATGAGGATACTCTGGTGTGAGGATACTCTGGTGATGAGGATACTCTGGTGATGAGGATACTCTGGTGATGAGGATACTCTGTGATGATGGGATACTCTGGTGATGAGGATACTCTGGTGATGAGGATACTCTGGTGATGAGGATACTCTGGTGATGAGGATACTCTGGTGATGAAGATACTCTGTTGATGAGGATACTCTGGTGATGAGATACTCTTTGATGAGGATACTCTGGTGATGAGATACTCTGGTGATGATGATACTCTGGTGATGAGGATACTCTGGTGATGAGGATACTCTGGTGATGAGGATACTCTGGTGATGAGGATACTCTGTGTGATGAGGATACTCTGGTGATGAGGATACTCTGGTGATGAGGATACTCTGGTGATGAGGATACTCTGGTGATGAAGATACTCTGGTGATGAGGATACTCTGGTGATGAAGATACTCTGTTGATGGGATACTCTGGTGATGAAGATACTCTGGTGATGAGGATACTCTGGTGATGTAGATACTCTGGTGATGATGGATACTCTGGTCCTCTGGTGATGAGGATACTCTGGTGATGAGGATACTCTGGTGATGAGGATACTCTGGTGATGAGGATACTCTGGTGAGAGGATACTCTGGTGATGAGGATACTCTGGTGATGATGATACTCTGGTGATGAGGATACTCTGGTGATGAGATACTCTGGTGATGATGATACTCTGGTGATGAGATACTCTGGTGATGATGATACTCTGGTGATGAGGATACTCTGGTGATGAGGATACTCTGGTGATGAGGATACTCTGGTGATGAGGATACTCTGGTGATGAGGATACTCTGGTGATGAGGATACTCTGGTGATGAGATACTCTGGTGATGAGGATACTCTGGTGATGAGGATACTCTGGTGATGAGATACTCTGGTGATGAGGATACTCTGGTGATGAGGATACTCTGGTGATGAGGATACTCTGGTGATGAGGATACTCTGGTGATGAGGATACTCTGGTGATGAAGATACTCTGTTGTGATGAGGATACTCTGGTGATGTAGATACTCTGTGATGATGATAATCTGGTGATGAGGATACTCTGGTGATGAGGATACTCTGGTGATGAGGATACTCTGGTGATGAGGATACTCTGGTGATGAGGATACTCTGGTGATGAGATACTCTGGTGATGAAGATACTCTGTTGATGAGGATACTCTGGTGGTGAGGATACTCTGGTGACGAGGATACTCTGGTGATGAGGATACTCTGGTGATGAGAATACTCTGGTGATGAGATACTCTGGTGATGAGGATACTCTGGTGATGAGGATACTCTGGTGATGAGATACTCTGGTGATGAGATACTCTGGTGATGAGGATACTCTGGTGATGAGATACTCTGTTGATGAGGATACTCTGGTGATGAGATACTCTGGTGATGAAGATACTCTGTGATGAGGATACTCTGGTGATGAGATACTCTGGTGATGATGATACTCTGTGATGAGATACTCTGGTGATGATGATACTCTGGTGATGAGGATACTCTGCTGATGAGGATACTCTGGTGATGAGGATACTCTGGTGAGCGAGCATACTCTGGTGATGAAGATACTCTGTTGATGAGGATACTCTGTGGTTGAGGATACTCTGGTGATGAGGATACTCTGGTGATGAAGATACTCTGGTGATGAGGATACTCTGGTGATGAAGATACTCTGGTGATGAGGATACTCTGGTGATGTAGATACTCTGGTGATGAGGATACTCTGGTGATGAGGATACTCTGGTGATGAAGATACTCTGGTGATGAGGATACTCTGGTGATGAGGATACTCTGGTGATGAGGATACTCTGGTGATGAAGATACTCTGTTGATGAGGATACTCTGTGATGAAGATACTCTGGTGATGAGGATACTCTGGTGATGAGATACTCTGGTGATGAGGATACTCTGGTGATGAGGATACTCTGGTGATGAGGATACTCTGGTGATGAGGATACTCTGGTGATGAGGATACTCTGGTGATGAGGATACTCTGGTGATGAGGGTTGGATACTCTGGTGATGAGGATACTCTGGTGATGAGGATACTCTGGTGATGAGGATACTCTGGTGATGAGGATACTCTGGTGATGGGATACTCTGGTGATGAGGATACTCTGGTGATGAGAATACTCTGGTGATGAGGATACTCTGGTGATGAGGATACTCTGGTGATGAGGATACTCTGTTGATGAAGATACTCTGTTGATGAGGATACTCTGGTGATGAGATACTCTGGTGATGAGGATACTCTGGTGATGAAGATACTCTGGTGATGAGGATACTCTGGTGATGAAGATACTCTGGTGATGAGGATACTCTGGTGATGAAGATACTCTGGTGATGAGGATACTCTGGTGATGAGATACTCTGGTGATGAGATACTCTGGTGATGAGGATACTCTGGTGATGAGGATACTCTGGTGATGAGGATACTCTGGTGATGAGGATACTCTGGTGATGAGGATACTCTGTGATGAGGATACTCTGGTGATGAGGATACTCTGGTGATGAGGATACTCTGGTGATGAGGATACTCTGGTGATGAGGATACTCTGTGATGAGATACTCTGGTGATGAGGATACTCTGGTGATGAAGATACTCTGGTGATGAGGATACTCTGGTGGTGAGGATACTCTGGTGATGAGGATCATCTGGTGATGAGGATACTCTGGTTGATGAGGATACTCTGGTGATGAAGATACTCTGGTGATGAAGATACTCTGGTGATGAGATACTCTGGTGATGAAGATACTCTGGTGATGAGATACTCTGGTGATGAAGATACTCTGGTGATGAGGATACTCTGGTGATGAAGATACTCTGTGATGAGGATACTCTGGTGATGAGATACTCTGGTGATGTGATAATCTGGTGATGTAGATACTCTGGTGATGAGGATAATCTGGTGATGAGGATACTCTGGTGATGAGGATACTCTGGTGATGAGGATACTCTGGTGATGAGGATACTCTGGTGATGAGATACTCTGTTGATGAGTATACTCTGGTGATGAGGATACTCTGGTGATGAGGATACTCTGGTGATGAAGATACTCTGTTGATGAGATACTCTGGTGATGAAGATACTCTGTTGATGAGGATACTCTGGTGATGTAGATACTCTGGTGATGATGATAATCTGGTGATGAGAATACTCTGGTGATAAGCTCTGGTGATGAGGATACTCTGGTGGTGAGGATACTCTGGTGATGAGGATACTCTGGTGATGAGGATACTCTGGTGATGAGGATACTCTGGTGATGAGGATACTCTGGTGATGAGATACTCTGTGATGAGGATACTCTGGTGATGAGGATACTCTGGTGGTGAGGATACTCTGGTGATGAGGATACTCTGGTGATGAGGATACTCTGGTGATGAGGATACTCTGGTGATGAAGATACTCTGGTGATGAGGATACTCTGGTGATGAGGGGAGGGATACTCTGGTGATGAGGATACTCTGGTGATGAAGATACTCTGTTGATGAAGATACTCTGTTGATGAGGATACTCTGGTGATGAAGATACTCTGTTGATGAGGATACTCTGGTGATGTAGATACTCTGGTGATGAGGATAATCTGGTGATGAGGATACTCTGGTGATGTAGATACTCTGGTGATGATGATACTCTGGTGATGTAGATACTCTGGTGATGATGATAATCTGGTGATGAGGATACTCTGCTGAAGAGGATACTCTGGTGAGAGGATGCTCTGGTGGCGAGCATACTCTGGTGATGAGGATACTCTGGTGGTGAGGATACTCTGGTGATGAGGATACTCTGGTGATGAGGATACTCTGGTGATGAGGATACTCTGGTGAAGAGGATACTCTGGTGAAGAGGATGCTCTGGTGACGAGGATACTCTGGTGATGAGGATACTCTGGTGATGAGGATACTCTGGTGAGAGGATACTCTGGTGATGAGGATACTCTGGTGATGAGGATACTCTGTTGATGGATACTCTGGTGATGAAGATACTCTGTTGATGAAGATACTCTGGTGATGCTAGGATACTCTGGTGATGAAGATACTCTGTTGATGAAGATACTCTGGTGATGAAGATACTCTGGTGATGAGGATACTCTGGTGATGAGGATACTCTGGTGATGAGGATACTCTGTTGATGAGGATACTCTGTTGATGAAGATACTCTGGTGATGAGGATACTCTGGTGATGAGGATACTCTGGTGATGAAGATACTCTGGTGATGAGGATACTCTGGTGATGAAGATACTCTGGTGATGAGGATACTCTGGTGATGTAGATACTCTGGTGATGATGATACTCTGGTGATGAGGATACTCTGGTGGTGAGGATACTCTGGTGATGAGGATACTCTGGTGATGAGGATACTCTGGTGATGAGGATACTCTGGTGATGAAGATACTCTGGTGATGAGGATACTCTGTGTGATGAAGATACTCTGGTGATGAGGATACTCTGGTGATGTAGATACTCTGGTGATGATGATACTCTGGTGATGAGGATACTCTGGTGATGAGGATACTCTGTTGATGAGGATACTCTGGTGATGTAGATACTCTGGTGATGATGATACTCTGGTGATGAGATACTCTGGTGATGAGGATACTCTGGTGATGAGGATACTCTGGTGATGAGGATACTCTGGTGATGAGGATACTCTGGTGATGAGGATACTCTGGTGATGAGGATACTCTGGTGATGAGGATACTCTGGTGATGAGGATACTCTGGTGATGAAGATACTCTGGTGATGAGGATACTCTGTGATGAGGATACTCTGGTGATGAAGATACTCTGGTGATGAGGATACTCTGGTGATGAGGATACTCTGGTGATGAGGATACTCTGGTGATGAGGATACTCTGGTGATGAGATACTCTGGTGATGATGATACTCTGGTGATGAGGATACTCTGGTGATGAGATACTCTGGTGATGATGATACTCTGGTGATGAGGATACTCTGGTGATGAGGATACTCTGGTGATGAGATACTCTGGTGATGAGGATACTCTGGTGGTGAGGATACTCTGGTGATGAGGATACTCTGGTGATGAGATACTCTGGTGATGAGGATATCTGGTGATGAGATACTCTGGTGATGAGGATACTCTGGTGATGAGGATACTCTGGTGATGGGATACTCTGGTGATGAGGATACTCTGTATGAGGATACTCTGGTGTGATGATACTCTGGTGATGAGGATACTCTGGTGATGAGGATACTCTGTTGATGAGGATACTCTGGTGATGAAGATACTCTGGTGATGAGGATACTCTGGTGATGAGATACTCTGGTGATGATGAGGATCTCTGGTGATGAGATACTCTGGTGATGATGAAGATACTCTGGTGATGAGGATACTCTGGTGATGAGGATACTCTGGTGATGAGGATACTCTGGTGATGAGGATACTCTGGTGATGAGGATACTCTGGTGATGAGATACTCTGGTGATGAGGATACTCTGGTGATGAGATACTCTGGTGATGAGATACTCTGGTGATGATGATACTCTGGTGATGAGATACTCTGGTGATGAGATACTCTGGTGATGAAGATACTCTGGTGATGAGGATACTCTGGTGATGAGGATACTCTGGTGATGAGGATACTCTGGTGATGAGGATACTCTGGTGATGAGGATACTCTGGTGATGAAGATACTCTGGTGATGAGGATACTCTGGTGATGAGGATACTCTGGTGATGAGTATACTCTGGTGATGGGATACTCTGGTGATGAGGATACTCTGGTGATGAGGATACTCTGGTGATGAGGATACTCTGGTGATGAGGATACTCTGGTGACGAGATACTCTGGTGATGAAGATACTCTGTTGATGAGGATACTCTGGTGATGAAGATACTCTGTTGATGAGGATACTCTGGTGATGTAGATACTCTGGTGATGATGATAATCTGGTGATGAGGATACTCTGGTGATGAAGATACTCTGGTGATGAGGATACTCTGGTGATGAGGATACTCTGGTGATGAGGATACTCTGGTGATGAGGATACTCTGTGATGAAGATACTCTGGTGATGAGGATACTCTGGTGATGAGGATACTCTGGTGATGAGGATACTCTGGTGATGAGGATACTCTGGTGATGAGGATACTCTGGTGATGAGATACTCTGGTGATGAGGATACTCTGGTGATGAGATACTCTGGTGATGAGATACTCTGGTGATGAAGATACTCTGGTGATGAGGATACTCTGGTGATGAAGATACTCTGGTGATGAGGATATCCTGGTGATGAGATACTCTGGTGATGAGGATACTCTGGTGATGAGGATACTCTGGTGAGTGAGATACTCTGGTGATGAGGATACTCTGGTGATGAGATACTCTGGTGATGAGGATACTCTGGTGATGAGATACTCTGTGATGAGATACTCTGGTGATGAGGATACTCTGGTGGTGAGGATACTCTGGTGATGAAGATACTCTGTTGATGAGTATACTCTGGTGTGAGGATACTCTGGTGATGAGGATACTCTGGTGATGAGATACTCTGGTGATGAGGATACTCTGGTGATGAGATACTCTGTTGATGAGGATACTCTGGTGATGAAGATACTCTGGTGATGAGGATACTCTGGTGATGAAGATACTCTTTGATGAGGATACTCTGGTGATGAGATACTCTGGTGATGAGGATACTCTGGTGATGAGGATACTCTGTGATGAGATACTCTGGTGATGAGGATACTCTGGTGATGAGATACTCTGGTGATGATGATAATCTGGTGATGAGGATACTCTGGTGAAGAGGATACTCTGGTGATGAGGATACTCTGGTGGCGAGCATACTCTGGTGATGAGGATACTCTGGTGATGATATACTCTGGTGGTGAGGATACTCTGGTGATGAGGATACTCTGGTGATGAAGATACTCTGTTGATGATGATACTCTGGTGATGAAGATACTCTGTTGATGAGGATACTCTGGTGATGAGATACTCTGGTGATGAGGATACTCTGGTGATGAGATACTCTGGTGATGAAGATACTCTGGTGATGAGGATACTCTGGTGATGAGGATACTCTGGTGATGAGGATACTCTGGTGATGAAGATACTCTGTTGATGAGGATACTCTGGTGATGAAGATACTCTGGTGATGAGGATACTCTGGTGATGAGATACTCTGGTGATGATGATACTCTGTGATGAGGATACTCTGGTGGTGAGGATACTCTGGTGATGAGGATACTCTGGTGATGAGGATACTCTGGTGATGAGGATACTCTGGTGATGAAGATACTCTGGTGATGAGGATACTCTGGTGAGAGGATACTCTGGTGATGAGGATACTCTGGTGATGAGGATACTCTGGTGATGAAGATACTCTGGTGATGAGGATACTCTGGTGATGAAGATACTCTGTTGATGAGGATACTCTGGTGATGTAGATACTCTGGTGATGATGATAATCTGGTGATGAGGATACTCTGGTGATGAGGATACTCTGGTGATGAGGATACTCTGGTGATGAAGGATACTCTGGTGATGAGGATACTCTGAAGGATACTCTGGTGATGAGGATACTCTGGTGGTGAGGATACTCTGGTGATGAGGATACTCTGGTGATGAAGATACTCTGGTGATGAGGATACTCTGGTGATGAAGATACTCTGTTGATGAGGATACTCTGGTGATGAGGATACTCTGGTGATGAGGATAATCTGGTGATGAGGATACTCTGGTGATGAGATACTCTGGTGCGAGGATACTCTGGTGATGAGGATACTCTGGTGATGAGGATACTCTGGTGATGAGGATACTCTGGTGATGAGGATACTCTGTGATGAGATACTCTGGTGATGATGATACTCTGGTGATGAGGATACTCTGGTGATGTAGATACTCTGGTGATGATGATATCTGGTGATGAGATACTCTGGTGATGATGATACTCTGGTGATGAGGATACTCTGGTGATGAGGATACTCTGGTGGTGAGGATACTCTGGTGATGAGATACTCTGGTGATGAGGATACTCTGGTGATGAGGATACCTGTTGATGAGATACTCTGGTGATGAGATACTCTGGTGATGAGGATACTCTGGTGATGAGGATACTCTGTTGATGAGGATACTCTGGTGATGAGGATACTCTGGTGATGAGGATACTCTGGTGATGAGGATACTCTGTTGATGAGATACTCTGGTGATGAAGATACTCTGGTGATGAGGATACTCTGGTGATGTAGATACTCTGGTGATGATGATACTCTGGTGATGAGGATACTCTGGTGATGAGATACTCTGGTGATGAGGATACTCTGGTGATGAGGATACTCTGGTGATGAGGATACTCTGGTGATGAGGATACTCTGGTGATGAAGATACTCTGGTGATGAGGATACTCTGGTGATGAGGATACTCTGGTGATGAGGATACTCTGTGATGAGGATACTCTGGTGATGAGGATACTCTGGTGATGAAGATACTCTGTTGATGATATACTCTGGTGTGAGGATACTCTGGTGACGAGGATACTCTGGTGATGAAGATACTCTGTTGATGAGGATACTCTGGTGATGAAGATACTCTGTTGATGAGGATACTCTGGTGATGTAGATACTCTGGTGATGATGATACTCTGGTGATGAGGATACTCTGGTGATGAAGATACTCTGGTGATGAGGATACTCTGTGTGATGAGGATACTCTGGTGATGAGGATACTCTGGTGATGAGGATACTCTGGTGATGAGGATACTCTGGTGATGAGGATACTCTGGTGATGAGAATACTCTGTTGATGAGGATACTCTGGTGATGAGATACTCTGGTGATGAGGATACTCTGGTGATGATAACTCTGGTGATGAGGATACTCTGGTGACGAGGATACTCTGGTGATGAGGATACTCTGGTGATGAGGATACTCTGGTGATGAAGATACTCTGGTGATGAGGATACTCTGGTGATGAGATACTCTGTTGATGAGGATACTCTGGTGATGAGGATACTCTGGTGATGTAGATACTCTGGTGATGATGATACTCTGGTGATGAGATACTCTGGTGATGATGATACTCTGGTGATGAGGATACTCTGTTGAAGAGGATACTCTGGTGATGAGGATACTCTGGTGATGAGGATACTCTGGTGATGAGGATACTCTGGTGATGAGGATACTCTGGTGATGAGGATACTCTGGTGATGAGGATACTCTGGTGATGAGGATACTCTGGTGATGAGGATACTCTGGATGGGATACTCTGGTGATGAGGATACTCTGTGATGAGGATACTCTGGTGATGAGGATACTCTGGTGATGAGGATACTCTGGTGATGAGGATACTCTGGTGATGAAGATACTCTGTTGATGAGGATACTCTGGTGATGAAGATACTCTGGTGATGAGATACTCTGGTGATGAAGATACTCTGGTGATGAGATACTCTGGTGATGAAGATACTCTGTTGATGAAGATACTCTGGTGATGAAGATACTCTGGTGATGAGGATACTCTGGTGATGAGATACTCTGGTGATGATGATACTCTGGTGATGGATACTCTGGTGATGAGGATACTCTGGTGATGAGGATACTCTGTTGATGAGGATACTCTGTTGATGAAGATACTCTGGTGATGAAGATACTCTGGTGATGAGGATACTCTGGTGATGAGATACTCTGGTGATGAGGATACTCTGGTGATGAGGATACTCTGGTGTTGAGGATACTCTGGTGATGAGGATACTCTGGTGATGAAGATACTCTGTTGATGAGGATACTCTGGTGTGAGGATACTCTGATGATGAGGATCATCTGGTGATGAGGATACTCTGTTGATGAGGATACTCTGGTGATGAAGATACTCTGGTGATGAGGATACTCTGGTGATGAGCATACTCTGGTGATGAAGATACTCTGTTGATGAAGATACTCTGGTGATGAGATACTCTGGTGATGAGGATACTCTGTGATGAAGATACTCTGGTGATGAGGATACTCTGGTGATGAGATACTCTGGTGATGAGGATATCTGGTGATGAGATACTCTGGTGATGATGATAATCTGGTGATGAGGATACTCTGCTGATGAGGATACTCTGGTGAAGAGGATGCTCTGGTGCGAGCATACTCTGGTGATGAAGATACTCTGGTGATGAGGATACTCTGGTGGTGAGGATACTCTGGTGACGAGGATACTCTGGTGATGAAGATACTCTGTTGATGAGTATACTCTGGTGATGAAGATACTCTGTTGATGAGGATACTCTGGTGATGTAGATACTCTGTGATGATGATACTCTGGTGATGAGGATACTCTGGTGATGAAGATACTCTGGTGATGGGATACTCTGGTGGTGAGGATACTCTGGTGATGAGGATACTCTGGTGATGAGGATACTCTGGTGATGAGGATACTCTGGTGATGAGATACTCTGTTGATGAAGATACTCTGTTGATGAGGATACTCTGGTGATGAGGATACTCTGGTGATGAGGATACTCTGGTGACGAGGATACTCTGGTGATGAGGATACTCTGGTGATGAGGATACTCTGGTGATGAGGATACTCTGTGATGAGGATACTCTGTTGATGAGGATACTCTGGTGATGAGGATACTCTGGTGATGAAGATACTCTGTGATGAAGATACTCTGTTGATGAGGATACTCTGGTGATGAAGATACTCTGGTTGATGAGGATACTCTGGTGATGTAGATACTCTGGTGATGAAGATACTCTGGTGATGAGGATACTCTGGTGATGTAGATACTCTGGTGATGAATGATAATCTGGTGATGTAGATACTCTGGTGATGA
>JAFEUB010001800.1:0-20290 GCA_024529925.1 Ophthalmolycus amberensis
ATATACATATATATATATATACACACATTCCATATATATATACAAGGGTATATATTTGATATGTTTGTGATAGTTCAGTTGACCAGTGCTAACCACAGCTACAGTGCTAACAGTGTTTACCTGAGGGGGAACTGGAGGCTGCTGCTATTTTCCATGATGACGCTGACGTTATGTCGAAGCATCTTTCCCTCATGACGGTAAAAGGTTTATTTCTATCTGCACATGACATTGTGATACAGTCTGAGCGATCAGCCCTGTTTTATTTCTCATTTGTTTCCATGTAAAATTTCCAGCTTGAATATTAAATATCATACATTTATGTTGCTTTTTGTTCTGCTGTAAAACCTTGTGTGGAAACTTGAGCTGTCAGACCCATCATCATCATCACCATCCTCATCATCATCCCCATCATCATCATCATCCCCATCATCATCCTCATCATCATCACCATCATCATCCTCATCCCCATCATCATCACCATCACCATCCTCATCCCCATCATCATCATCATCCCCATCATCATCATCATCCCCATCATCATCATCATCCCCATCATCATCCTCATCATCATCCTCATCACCATCCCCATCATGCCCATCATCATCCTCATCCTCATCATCATCACCATCATCATCCTCATCCCCATCATCATCACCATCACCATCCTCATCCCCATCATCATCATCATCCCCATCATCATCATCATCCCCATCATCATCATCATCCCCATCATCATCCTCATCATCATCCTCATCACCATCCCCATCATCATCCTCATCCCCATCATCATCACCATCACCATCCTCATCCCCATCAACATCATCATCCCCATCATCATCATCATCCCCATCATCATCATCCCCATCATCATCCCCATCATCATCCTCATCACCATCATTATCATCATCATCATCATCCCCATCATCATCCCCATCATCATCCTCATCACCATCACCATCCCCATCATCATCATCATCCCCATCATCATCACCATCCTCATCATCATCCTCATCACCATCCTCATTATCATCATCATTCATCATCATCATCCCCATCATCATCATCATCCCCATCATCATCCTCATCACCATCCTCATCATCATCATCATTCATCATCATCATCCCCATCATCATCATTATCCTCATCACCATCATCATCATCCTCATCACCATCATCATCATCACCATCATCATCATCACATCCTCATCCCCATCATTATCATCATCATCATCATTCATCATCATCATCCCCATCATCATAATCATCATCCCCATCATCATCCTCATCACCATCATCATCATCCTCATCACCATCCTCATCATCATCCTCATCACCATCGTCATCATCATCATCATCATCATCATCATTCATCATCATCATCCCCATCGTCATCATCATCCCCATCATCATCATCATCCCCATCACCATCCTCATCACCATCCTCATCATCATCATCCTCATCACCATCCTCATCATCATCCCCATCATCATCATCACATCCTCATCCCCATCATCCTCATCATCCTCATCCCCATCATCATCATCACATCATCATCCCCATCATCATCATCATCCCCATCATCATCATCATCACCCCCATCATCATCATCATCCCCATCATCATCATCATCCCCATTATCATCATCATCCCATCATCATCCCCATCATCATCCTCATCACCATCATCATCATCATCATCATCCCCATCATCATCCCCATCATCATCCTCATCACCATCACCATCCCCATCATCATCATCATCCCCATCATCATCATCATCCCCATCATCATCCTCATCCCCATCATCCCATCAACATCATCATCCCCATCACCATCACCATCCCCATCATCATCCCCATCATCATCCTCATCACCATCCTCATCATCATCCTCATCACCATCCTCATCATCATCATCATCATCCCCATCATCATCATCATCATCCCCATCATCATCATCATCATCCCCATCATCATCATCATCCCCATCATCCTCATCACCATCACCATCCCCATCATCATCATCATCCCCATCATCATCATCATCCCCATCATCATCATCCTCATCCCCATCATCATCATCCCCATCATCCTCATCCCCATCATCATCACCATCACCATCCCCATCATCATCCCCATCACCATCCCCATCCTCATCCCCATCATCATCCTCATCACCATCATCATCATCATCCCCATCATCATCATCATCCCCATCATCATCATCACATCCTCATCCCCATCATCCTCATCCCCATCATCATCATCACATCATCATCCCCATCATCATCATCATCCCCATCATCATCATCACCCCCATCATCATCATCATCCCCATCATCATCATCCCCATCATCATCATCATCCCCATCATCATCATCCCCATCATCATCATCATCCCCATCATCATCATCACATCCTCATCCCCATTATCATCATCATCCTCATCCCCATCATCATCATCATCCCCATCATCATCATCATCCCCATCATCATCATCACATCCTCATCCCCATCATCCTCATCATCATCATCCCCATCATCATCATCCCCATCATCCTCATCCCCATCATCATCACCATCACCATCCCCATCATCATCATCATCCCCATCTTCATCATCATCCCCATCATCCTCATCACCATCACCATCCCCATCATCATCATCATCCCCATCATCATCATCATCCCCATCATCATCATCCTCATCCCCATCATCATCCCCATCATCATCCTCATCACCATCAACATCACCATCCCCATCATCATCATCATCCCCATCATCATCATCCCCATCATCATCACCATCCTCATCCCCATCATCATCATCATCCCCATCACCATCATCATCAACATCATCATCCCCATCATCATCCCCATCATCATCCTCATCATGATATATAAATGTTTATTCATGTTTTTATTTACATTTCTTTTTGTGATATTATATTGTTATGCCATCATATTGTTTGTTTGTGTTATTTTGCCTTTATTAAACAAATCAAACAAATGTAATCTGAAGAAGTTCAGTAAAAGCAGTTTTGGGTTCCTGAAGATATTTCTGAATTATTATAGTGAGTGTTTATAAAATAATAGCAACAATAACAATAACTAGAAAATGCATTTCCTGCTGAAAATGCGTTGGAATGCTGAAAGCTGAAATTAATTGTGAAAAAATTGCTGAAAATTAAGAAATGGGAGACTGTCTGAAAAATGTTGAAGCCCGAAAGCATTTAAACTGCACTGCTGAAAAACCTTCTTGTTGAAATGTCTAACTATGGTGTCTGTAGCTGAAAGTATGAGGAAGAAGAAGGCTTTGAAAGTTGAAGAAGTATAACAGGATTTGAAGATTTTCTCCATATAGATCCCATTCAAAAGAAAATTGCAAAAAGCTTAATTCAAAAAGTTTAAAGATTACAAATATGAAAAGTCAAAGCACCCCTCTCCTGAAAGAGCTGAACATTTTGATATTTGAACAATTTCTGTAGCTTAAACTAATTTCAGAAGTAGTGATATTTGTAGTAATAGTAGTAGAAGTTGTAGTTGAAGTAGAAGTATCATTAGTAGCAGAAGCATTAGAATAAGTAGTAGTACTAGTGATATTTGTAATAGTAGTAGTAGAAGTCGTAGTTGTAGTAGAAGTATCATCAGTAGCAGAAGTATTAGTATTTAGAAGAAGTATTAGTATTTAGAAGAAGTAGTAGCCGCGTATCAGTAGTAGTAGTAATAGCTGTAGTAGTGGTCGTAGTATTTAATATAACAGTGGTAGTAGTAGTAGTAGTAGTAGTAGTAAAAGTAATGGCAGTATTTGAAGTAGCAGTAGTAGTAGTACTAGTAGCAGTCGTACTAATAGCTGTAGTAGTATTAGTAGTAAGCATGAGTAGTAGCAATAGTAATAGTAGTAGTAGTAGCAGTAGTGGTAGTAATAATATAGTAGTAGTGTAGTAATATACACTAGCAAATAGTAGTAGCAGCAGTAGTAGTAGTTTAGTCGTAGTATTAGTAAGAGCATTCATTATTTCAACCAAAAAGCCTAATTTTGAGCTTAATGTTCACATACAGTTAATCCATGGGGCTTTTATTTTGAAAGGGTTTTATTTCTCATTTGTTTCCATGTAAAGTTTCCAGCTTCATACATTTATGTTGCTTTTTGTTCTGCTGTAAAAACCTTGTGTGGAAACTTGAATGTTTGAATCTATTTTAGAATGTTTGAATCCTTTTTTAGAATGTTTTAAACTGTTCTAGAATGTTTGAATCTTTTTAGAATGTTTTTAACTGTTTAGAACGTTTGAATCTTTTTAGAATGTTTGAATCTATTTTAGAATGTTTTAAATTTCCAGAATGTTTGCATCTTTTTAGAATGTTTGAACCTTTTTTAGAATGTTTTAAACTGTTCCAGAATGTTTTAAACTGTACCAGAATGTTTGAATCTTCTTACAATGTTTGAACCTTTTTCTAAAAAGATTTAAACGTTCTAAAAAAGATTCAAACATTCTAAAAAGATTCAAACGTTCTAAAAAAGATTCAAACATTCTAAAAAAGATTCATACGTTCTAAAAAAGATTCAAACATTCTAAAAAGATTCAAACATTCTAAAAAGATTCAAACATTCTAAAAAAGATTCAAACGTTCTAAAAAAGATTCAAAACCTTCTAAAAAAGAGTCAAACATTCTAAAAATGTAGAATGTTTAAACTGTTCCAGAATGTTTGAATCTTTTTTTAGAACTGTTTGAATCTTTTTAGAATGTTTGAATCTATTTTCGAATGTTTAAACTGTTCTAGAATGTTTTGAAT
The DNA here is from genome assembly GCA_024529925.1 of Ophthalmolycus amberensis. NCBI lineage: Eukaryota > Metazoa > Chordata > Actinopteri > Perciformes > Zoarcidae > Ophthalmolycus > Ophthalmolycus amberensis. The sequence goes on from JAFEUB010001800.1 coordinate 4,795, forward strand.
CTTTTTAGAATGTTTTTAACTGTTCCAGAATGTTTGCAATCTTTTTAAAGAAATGTTGCTGAAATCTTTTGACAATGTTTTGAAACTGTTCCAGTAATGTTGAAATCTTTTAGAATGTTTGAATCTGTTTCCAGAATGTTTGAACATGCTTTCAGAATGGTTTGAATCTATTTTAGAATGTTTGAATCTCTTCAATGTTGAAACTGTTCCAGAAATGTTTGAATCTTTTTAGAATGTTTTAAACTGTTCCAGAATGTTTGCATCTTTTTAGAATGTTTGAACCTTTTTTTAGAATGTTTGAAACTGTACCAGAATGTTTGCAATCTTTTTAGAATGTTTGAATCTTTTTTAGAATGTTTGAATCTATTTTAGAATGTTTTAAACTGTTCTAGAATGTTTGAATCTTTTTAGAATGTTTTTAACTGTTCCAGAATGTTTGCATCTTTTTAGAATGTTTGAATCTTTTTAGAATGTTTGAACTTTTTTTTAGAATGTTTTAAACTGTTCCAGAATGTTTTTAACTGTTCCAGAATGTTTTAAACTGTACCAGAATGTTTGAATCTTCTTACAATGTTTGAACCTTTTTCTAAAAAGATTCAAACGTTCTAAAAAAGATTCAAACATTCTAAAAAGATTCAAACATTCTTAAAAAAGATTCAAACGTTCTAAAAAAGATTCAAACATTCTAAAAAGATCAAACATTCTAAAATGTTCAGAATGTTTTAAAACTGTTCTAGAATGTTTGAATCTTTTTAGAATGTTTTTAAACTGTTCCAGAATGTTTGAATCTTTTTAGAATGTTTGAATCCTTTTTTTAGAATGTTTTAAACTGTTCTAGAATGTTTGAATCTTTTTAGAATGTTTTAAACTGTTTAGAATGTTTGAATCTTTTTTAGAATGTTTGAATCTTTTTAGATGTTTTAAACTGTTCCAGAATGTTTGAATCTTTTTAGAACGTTTGAATCTTTTTAGAATGTTTGAATCTATTTTAGAATGTTTTAAACTGTTCCAGAATGTTTGCAATCTTTTTTAGAATGTTTGAACCTTTTTTTAGAAGGTTTTAAACTGTTACACCAGAATGTTTGAATCTATTTTAGAATGTTTTAAATCTGTTCTAGAATGTTTGAATCTTTTTAGAATGTTTTAACTGTTTCCAGAATGTTTGCATCTTTTTAGAATGTTTGAATCTTTTTTAGAATGTTTGAATCTTTTTTAGAATGTTTAAACTTGTTTCCAGATGTTTGAATCTTTTTAGAATGTTTGAATCTTTTTTAGAACTGTTTGAATCTTTTTAGAATGTTTTTAACTGTTCCAGATATGTTTTTCATCTTTTTCCGAATGTTTGCATCTTTTTAGAATGTTTGAATCTTTTTTAGAATGTTTGAACTTTTCTAGAATGTTTGAATCTTTTTTAGAATGTTTGAATCTATTTTAGAATGTTTTAATCTTTTTCTAGAACTGTATGAATCTTTTTAGAATGTTTTTAACTGTTCCAGAACTGTTTTGCATCCTTTTTTTAAGAATGTTTAGAATCTTTTTAGAATGTTTGAATCTTTTTATGAATGTTTTGAATCTGTTTCCAGAATGTTTTACATCTGTTTTAGACATGTTTGAATCCTTTTTAGAATGTTTAATCTTTTTAGAACGTTTGGAATCTTTTAGAAAAAAGGTTTCAAACATTGAAGAAGATTCAAACATTCTGGTACAGTTTAAAACATTCTGGAACAGTTTAACACATTCTTTAAAAGAGTTTCAAACATTCTAGAATGTTTTCAACATCTAAAATGTAGAATGTTTTAAACTGTTCCAGAATGTTTGAATCTTTTTAGAATGTTTTAAACTGTTCCAGAATGTTTGATCTTTTAGAATGTTTGAATCTTTTTAGAATGTTTTAAACTTTTCCAGAATGTTTTAATCTTTTTAGAATGTTTTAAACTGTTCCAGAATGTTTGAATCTTTTTAGAATGTTTGAATCTTTTTAGAATGTTTTAAACTGTTCTAGAATGTTTGAATCTTTTTAGAATGTTTTAAACTGTTTAGAATGTTTGAATCTTTTTAGAATGTTTGAATCTTTTTTAGAATGTTTTAAACTTTCCAGAATGTTTGAATCTTTTTAGAATGTTTGAATCTTTTTAGAATGTTTGAATCTTTTTAGAATGTTTTAAACTGTTCCAGAATGTTTGCATCTTTTTAGAATGTTTGAACCTTTTTTTAGAATGTTTTAAACTGTTCCAGAATGTTTGAATCTATTTTAGAATGTTTGAATCTTTTTTAGAATGTTTGAATCTTTTTTAGAATGTTTTAAACTGTTCCAGAATGTTTGAATCTTTTTTAGAATGTTTGAATCTTTTTAGAATGTTTGAATCTTTTTTAGAATGTTTGAATCTTTTTAGAATGTTTGAATCTTTTTTAGAATGTTTGAATCTTTTTTAGAATGTTTGAATCTTTTTTAGAATGTTTGAAATCTTTTTTAGAATGTTTTGAATCTTTTTAAGAATGTTTGAATCTTTTAGAATGTTTGAATCTTTTTAGAATGTTTGAATCTTTTTTAGAATGTTTTTAAACTGTTCCAGAATGTTTGAATCTTTTTAGAATGTTTGAATCTTTTTTAGAATGTTTGAATCTTTTTTAGAATGTTTGAATCTTTTTAGAATGTTTTAAACTGTTCAGAATGTTTGAATCTTTTTAGAATGTTTGAATCTTTTTAGAATGTTTGAATCTTTTTAGAATGTTTGAAACTGTTTCCAGAATGTTTGAATCTTTTTTAGAATGTGTTGAATCTTTTTAGAATGTTTAATCTTTTCCAGAATGTTTTGAATCTTTTTAGAATGTTTGAATCTTTTTAGAATGTTTTAAACTGTTCCAGAATGTTTGAATCTATTTTAGAATGTTTTAAACTGTTTAGAATGTTTGAATCTTTTAGAATGTTTTAAACTGTCCAGAATGTTTTGAATCTTTTTAGAATGTTTTGAAATCTTTTAGAATGTTTGAATCTTTTAGAATGTTTTAAACTGTTCCAGAATGTTTGAATCTTTTTAGAATGTTTGAATCCATTTTTAGAATGTTTGAACTGTTCCAGAATGTTTGAATCTTTTTAGAATGTTTGAATCTTTTAGAATATGTTTAGAACTGTTTCCAGAATGTTTGAATCTTTTTAGAATGTTGAATCTTTTTAGAATGTTTGAATCTTTTTTAGAATGTTTGAATCTTTTTAGAATGTTTGAACTTTTCTTAGAATTTTGAATCTTTTTAGAATGTTTTGAATCTTTTTAAGAATGTTTGAATCTTTTTAGAATGTTTGAATCTATTTTTAGAATGTTTTAAACTGTTCCAGAATGTTTGAATCTTTTTAGAATGTTTTGAATCTTTTTTAGAATGTTTGAATCTTTTTTAGAATGTTTGAATCTTTTTAGAATGTTTGAATCTTTTTAGAATGTTTGAATCTTTTTAGAATGTTGTAATCTTTTTAGAATGTTTGAATCTTTTTAGAATGTTTGAAATCTTTTTAGAATGTTTTGAATCTTTTTTAGAATGTTTGAAATCTTTTCCAGAATGTTTGAATCTTTTTTAGAATGTTTGAATCTTTTTTAGAATGTTTTAAACTGTTCCAGAATGTTTGAATATTTTTTAGAAATGTTTGAATATTTTTAGAATGTTTGAATCTTTTTTAGAATGTTTGAATCTATTTAGAATGTTTTAACATCTGTTTCCAGAATGTTTGAATCTTTTTTTAGAATTGTTTGTAACTCTTTCAGAATGTTTTAATCTTTTAGAATGTTTGAAACTGTTCTAGAATGTTTGAATCTTTTTTAGAATGTTTTGAATCTTTTTAGAATGTTTGAATCTTTTTAGAATGTTTGAATCTATTTTAGAATGTTTTAAATCTGTTCCAGAATGTTTGAATCTTTTTAGAATGTTTGACTTTCTTTTAGAATGTTTGAATACTTTTTTAGAATGTTTTGAATCTTTTAGAATGTTGGAATCTTTTTAGAATGTTTGAATCTTTTTAGAATGTTTGAATCTTTTTTTAGAATGTTTGAATCTTTTTTAGAATGTTTGAATCTTTTTTAGAATGTTTTGAATCTTTTTTAAGAATGTTTTAAAACTGTTCCAGAATGTTTGAATCTTTTTTAGAATGTTTGAATCTTTTTAGAATGTTTGAATCTATTTTAGAATGTTTTAAACTGTTCTAGAATGTTTGAATCTTTTTAGAATGTTTTTAACTGTTCCAGAATGTTTGCATCTTTTTAGAATGTTTGAATCTTTTTTTGAATGTTTTAAACTGTTCCAGAATGTTTGAATCTTTTTAGAATGTTTGAATCTATTTTAGAATGTTTTAAACTGTTCCAGAATGTTTGAATCTTTTTAGAATGTTTGAATCTTTTTAGAATGTTTGAATCTATTTTAGAATGTTTTAAACTGTTCCAGAATGTTTGAATCTTTTTAGAATGTTTGAACTTTTTTTAGAATGTTTGAAACTGTTCCAGAATGTTTGAATCTTTTTAGAATGTTTGAATCTTTTTTAGAATGTTTGAATCTTTTTAGAATGTTTGAATCTATTTTAGAATGTTTTAAACTGTTCCAGAATGTTTGAATCTTTTTAGAATGTTTGAATCTTTTTAGAATGTTTGAATCTTTTTAGAATGTTTTAAACTGTTCCAGAATGTTTGAATCTTTTTAGAATGTTTTAACTGTTCCAGAATGTTTTAATCTTTTAGAATGTTTGAATCTTTTTAGAATGTTTGAACTTTTTGAAGAATGTTTTAACTGTTCCAGAATGTTTTTAACTGTTCCAGAATGTTTTAAACTGTACCAGAATGTTTGAATCTTCTAGAATGTTTGAACCTTTTTCTAAAAAGTTTCAAACGTTCTAAAAAGTTTCAAACATTCTAAAATGTTTCAACATTCTAAAAAAGTTTCAAACGTTCTAGAAAAGTTTCAACATTCTAAAAAAGAGTCAAACATTCTAAAAATGTAGAATGTTTTAAACTGTTCCAGAATGTTTGAATCTATTTAAGAATGTTTTAAACTGTTCTAGAATGTTTGAATCTTTTTAGAATGTTTTAAACTGTTCCAGAATGTTTGAATCTTTTTAGAATGTTTGAATCCTTTTTTAGAATGTTTTAAACTGTTCTAGAATGTTTGAATCTTTTTAGAATGTTTGAATCTTTTTAGAATGTTTGAATCTTTTTAGAATGTTTGAATCTTTTTAGAATCGTTTTGAATCTTTTCAGAATGTTTGAACCTTTTAGAATGTTTTAATCTGTTTCAGAATGTTTGAATCTTTTTAGAATGTTTGAATCTTTTTAGAATGTTTGAATCTTTTTAGAATGTTTGAACTGTTCTAGAATGTTTGAATCTTTTTAGAATGTTTGAATCTATTTTTAGAATGTTTAAACTGTTTCCAGAATGTTTGAATCTTTTTAGAATGTTTGAATCTTTTTAGAATGTTTGAATCTTTTTTAGAATGTTTGAATCTTTTTAGAATGTTTGAATCTTTTTAGAATGTTTGAACTTTTTAGAATGTTTGAATCTTCTAGAATGTTTTAAATCTGTTTCAGAATGTTTGAATCTTTTTAGAATGTTTGAATCTTTTTAGAATGTTTTAAACTGTTCTAGAATGTTTGAATCTTTTTAGAATGTTTTAACTGTTCCAGAATGTTTGCATCTTTTAGAATGTTTTGAATATTTTTTAGAATGTTTGAATATTTTTAGAATGTTTGAATCTTTTTTTAGAATGTTTGAATCTTTTTTAGATGTTTGAATCTTTTTTAGAATGTCTTGAATCTTTTTTTAGAACGTTTGAATCTTTTTAGAATGTTTTAAACTGTTCCAGAATGTTTGAATCTTTTTAGAATGTTTGAATATTTTTTAGACTGTTTTGAATCTTTTTAGGAAATGTTTGAATCTTTTTAGAATGTTTTGAATCTATTTTAGAATGTTTTAAATGTTCGACTGTTTGAATCTTTTTTAGAATGTTTGATCTTTTTTAGAATGTTTGGAATCTTTTTAGAATGTCTTGAATGTCTTTTTCAGGAATGTTTGAATCTTTTTTAGGAATGGTTTGAATTCTTTTTAGAATGTTTGAATCTTTTTTAGAATGTTTGGACATCTTTTTTTAGAATGTTTTAAATCTTTTCCAGAATGTTTGAATCCTTTTTTAGAATGTTTGAATCTTTTTAGAATGTTTGAATTCTTTTTTTAGAATGTTTGAATCTTTTTTAGAATATTTTTAAACTTGTTCCAGAATGTTTGAATCTTTTTAAGAATGTTTGAATCTTTTAGAATGTTTTAAACTTGTTCCAGAATTTTTGAATCTTTTTAGAAGCGTTTGAATCTTTTTAGAATGTTTGAATCTGATTTAGAATGTTTTAAACTTTTCCTAGAATGTTTGAATCTTTTTTAGAATGTTTGAATCTTTTTAGAATGTTTGAATCTATTTTAGAAATGTTGTGAATCTTTTTAGAATGTTTGAATCTTTTAGAATGTTTTAAACTGTTCCAGAATGTTTGAATCTTTTTAGAATGTTTTGAATCTTTTTAGAATGTTTGAATCTTTTTTAGAATGTTTTAAACTGTTCCAGAATGTTTGAATCTATTTTAGAATGTTGGAATCTTTTTAGAATGTTTGAAAACTGTTCCAGAATGTTTTGAATCTTTTTAGAATGTTTGAATCTTTTTAGAATGTTTGAATCTTTTTAGAATGTTTGAATCTTTTTAGAATGTTTTAAACTGTTCCAGAATGTTTGAATCTTTTTTAGAATGTTTGAATCTTTTTAGAATGTTTGAATCTTTTTAGAATGTTTGAATCTTTTTAGAATGTTTTAAATCTGTTCAGAATGTTTGAATCTTTTTTAGAATGTTTGAATCTTTTTAGAATGTTTGAATCTTTTTAGAATGTTTGAATCTTTTTAGAATGTTTGAATCTTTTTAGAATGTTTTAACTGTTCAGAATGTTTGAATCTTTTTAGAATGTTTGAATCTTTTTCAGAATGTTTTGAATCTTTTTTAGAATGTTTGAATCTTTTTAGAATGTTTTAAACTGTTCCAGAATGTTTGAATCTTTTTTAGAATGTTTGAATCTTTTTAGAATGTTTGAATCTTTTTAGAATGTTTGAATCTTTTTAGAATGTTTGAATCTATTTTAGAATGTTTTAAACTGTTCCAGAATGTTTGAATCTTTTTAGAATGTTTGAATCTTTTTTGAATGTTTGAATCTTTTAGAATGTTTAATCTTTTTAGAATGTTTGAATCTTTTTAGAATGTTTGAATCTTTTTAGAATGTTTGAATCTTTTTTAGAATGTTTGAATCTTTTTTAGATGTTTTAAACTGTTCCAGAATGTTTGAATCTTTTTTAGAATGTTTGAATCTTTTTAGAATGTTTGAATCTTTTTTAGAACATGTTTGATCTTTTAGAATGATTTTAAACTGTTCCAGAATGTTTGAATACTTTTTTAGAATGTTTGAATCTTTTCAGAATGTTTGAATCTTTTTAGAATGTTTTAAATCTTTCTAGAATGTTTGAATCTTTTAGAATGTTTGAATCTGTTCAGAATGTTTTGAATCTTTTTAGAATGTTTGAATCTTTTTAGAATGTTTGAATCTTTTTAGAATGTTTTAACTGTTTTAGAATGTTTTTAACTGTTTCCAGAATGTTTTAAACTGTTCCAGAATGTTTGAATCTTCTTACAATGTTTGAACCTTTTTCTAGAATGTTTTAAACGTTCTAAAATGTTTCAAACTTTTTAGAATGTTCAAACTTTCTAAAAAAGTTTCAAACGTTTAAAAAAGTTTCAAACTTTTTAAAAAAGTTTCAAACAAAAGATTCTAAAAATGTAGAATGTTTTAAACTGTTCCAGAATGTTTGAATCTATTTAAGAATGTTTTAAACTGTTCTAGAATGTTTGAATCTTTTTAGAATGTTTTAAACTGTTCCAGAATGTTTGAATCTTTTTAGAATGTTTGAATCCTTTTTTAGAATGTTTTAAACTGTTCTAGAATGTTTGAATCTTTTTAGAATGTTTTAAACTGTTCCAGAATGTTTGAATCTTTTTAGAATGTTTGAATCTTTTTTTGAATGTTTTAAACTGTTCTAGAATGTTTGAATCTTTTTAGAATGTTTTAAACTGTTTAGAATGTTTGAATCTTTTTAGAATGTTTGAATCTTTTTAGAATGTTTTAACTGTTCCAGAATGTTTGAATCTTTTTAGAATGTTTGAATCTTTTTTAGAATGTTTTAAACTGTTCTAGAATGTTTGAATCTTTTTAGAATGTTTTAACTGTTTAGAATGTTTGAATCTTTTTTAGAATGTTTGAATCTTTTTTAGAATGTTTTAAACTGTTCCAGAATGTTTGAATCTTTTTTAGAATGTTTGAATCTTTTTAGAATGTTTTAAACTGTTCTAGAATGTTTGAATCTTTTTAGAATGTTTGAATCTTTTAGAATGTTTGAATCTTTTTAGAATGTTTGAATCTTTTTAGAATGTTTGAATCTTTTTAGAATGTTTGAATCTTTTTAGAATGTTTTAAACTGTTCCAGAATGTTTGAATCTTTTTTAGAATGTTTGAATCTTTTTAGAATGTTTGAATCTTTTTAGAATGTTTTAATCTGTTTAGAATGTTTGAATCTTTTTTAGAATGTTTGAATCTTTTTAGAATGTTTTAAACTGTTCCAGAATGTTTGAATCTTTTTTAGAATGTTTGAATCTTTTTAGAATGTTTGAATCTTTTTAGAATGTTTGAATCTTTTTAGAATGTTTTAAACTGTTCCAGAATGTTTGAATCTTTTTAGAATGTTTGAATCTTTTTAGAATGTTTGAATCTTTTTTAGAATGTTTTAAACTTTTTAGAATGTTTTAACTGTTTTAGAATGTTTGAATCTTTTTTAGAATGTTTGAATCTTTTTAGAATGTTTGAATCTTTTTAGAATGTTTGAACTGTTCCAGAATGTTTGAATCTTTTTTTTTTTTCTTTTTTAGAATGTTTTTAACTGTTCCAGAATGTTTGAATCTTTTTAGAATGTTTGAATCTTTTTTAGAATGTTTGAATCTTTTTAGAATGTTTTAAACTGTTCCAGAATGTTTGAATCTTTTTAGAATGTTTTAAACTGTTCCAGAATGTTTGAATCTTTTTAGAATGTTTGAATATTTTTTAGAATGTTTGAATATTTTTAGAATGTTTAGAATCTTTTTAGAATGTTTGAATCTATTTAGAATGTTTTAAACTGTTCCAGAATGTTTGAATCTTTTTTAGAATGTTTGAATCTTTTTAGAATGTTTGAATCTTTTTAGAATGTTTGAATCTTTTTAGAATGTTTGAATCTTTTTAGAATGTTTGAATCTTTTTAGAATGTTTGAATCTTTTTTAGAATGTTTGAATCTTTTTTAGAATGTTTTAAACTGTTCCAGAATGTTTGAATCTTTTTAGAATGTTTGAATCTTTTTAGAATGTTTGAATCTTTTTTAGAATGTTTGAATCTTTTTAGAATATTTGAATCTGTTCCAGAATGTTTTAACTGTTTAGAATGTTTGAATCTTTTTTAGAATGTTTGAATCTTTTTAGAATGTTTGAATCTTCTTACAATGTTTTGAACTGTTTCCAGAATGTTTGAATCTTTTTAAATGTTTAAACTGTTCCAGAATGTTTGAATCTTTTAGAATGTTTTAAACGTTCAGAATGTTTGAATCTTTTTAGAATGTTTGAATCTTTGTAGAATGTTTAAACTGTTCCAGAATGTTTGAATCTTTTTAGAATGTTTGAATCTTTTTGAATGTTTGAATCTTTTTTAGAATGTTTGAATCTTTTTAGAATGTTTAACTGTTCCAGAATGTTTGAATCTTTTTAGAATGTTTGAATCTTTTTAGAATGTTTGAATCTTTTTAGAATGTTTAACTGTTCCAGAATGTTTGAATCTTTTTAGAATGTTTTGAATCTTTTAGAATGTTTGAATCTTTTTAGAATGTTTTAAACTGTTCCAGAATGTTTTAACTGTCCAGAATGTTTGCATCTTTTTAGAATGTTTGAATCTTTTTTAGAATGTTTGAATCTTTTTAGAATGTTTGAATCTGTTTAGAATGTTTGAATCTTTTTTAGAATGTTTGAATCTTTTTAGAATGTTTTAAACTGTTCCAGAATGTTTGAATCTTTTTTAGAATGTTTGAATCTTTTTAGAATGTTTGAATCTATTTTAGAATGTTTTAAACTGTTCCAGAATGTTTGAATCTTTTTAGAATGTTTGAATCTTTTTAGAATGTTTGAATCTATTTTAGAATGTTTTAAACTGTTCTAGAATGTTTGAATCTTTTTAGAATGTTTTAACTGTTCCAGAATGTTTGAATCTTTTTAGAATGTTTGAATCTTTTTAGAATGTTTGAATCTTTTTAGAATGTTTTAAACTGTTCCAGAATGTTTGAATCTTTTTTAGAATGTTTGAATCCTTTTTTAGAATGTTTTAAACTGTTCCAGAATGTTTGAATCTTTTTAGAATGTTTGAACTTTTTTAGAATGTTTTAAACTGTTCTAGAATGTTTGAATCTTTTAGAATGTTTTAAACTGTTCCAGAATGTTTGAATCTTTTTAGAATGTTTGAATCTTTTTTAGAATGTTTGAATCTTTTTTAGAATGTTTTAAACTGTTCCAGAATGTTTGAATCTTTTTTAGAATGTTTGAATCTTTTTTAGAATGTTTGAATCTTTTAGAATGTTTTGAATCTTTTAGAATGTTTTAAACTGTTCCAGAATGTTTGAATCTTTTTAGAATGTTGAATCTTTTTTAGAATGTCTTGAATCTTTTTAGAATGTATTTAATCCTTTTAGAATGTTTAATCTATTTTAGAATGTTTTAAACTGTTCTAGAATGTTTGAATCTCTTTTAGAATGTTTGAATACTTTTTAGAATGTTTGAATCTTTTTAGAATGTTAAACTCTTTCTAGAATGTTTGAATCTTTTTAGAATGTTTTTAACTGTTCCAGAATGTTTGAATCTTTTTAGAATGTTTGAATCTTTTTTAGAATGTTTGAAACTGTTCCAGAATGTTTGAATCTTTTTTAGAATGTTTTGAATCTTTTAGAATGTTTGAATCTTTTTTAGAATGTTTGAATCTTTTAGAATGTTTTGAAATCTTTTTAGAATGTTTGAATCTTTTTTAGAATGTTTGAATCTTTTTTAGAATGTTTGAATCTTTTTAGAATGTTTTAAACTGTTCCAGAATGTTTGAATCTTTTTAGAATGTTTGAATCTTTTTTAGAACTGTTTGAATCTATTTTAGAATGTTTTAACTGTTCCTAGAATGTTTGAATCTTTTTAGAATGTTTTAAACTGTTCCAGAATGTTTGAATCTTTTTAGAATGTTTGAATCTTTTTTAGAACGTTTGAATCTTTTTAGAATGTTTTAAACTGTTCCAGAATGTTTTAAACTGTTATAGAATGTTTGAATCTTTTTTAGAATGTTTGAATCTTTTTAGAATGTTTGAATCTTCTTACAATGTTTGAAACTGTTCCAGAATGTTTGAATCTTTTTAGAATGTTTTTAACTGTTCCAGAATGTTTGCATCTTTTTAGAATGTTTGAATCTTTTTTAGAATGTTTGAATCTTTTTAGAATGTTTGAATCTGTTCCAGAATGTTTGAATCTTTTTAGAATGTTTGAATCTTTTTAGAATGTTTGAATCTTTTTAGAATGTTTTAAACTGTTCCAGAATGTTTGAATCTTTTTAGAATGTTTGAATATTTTTTAGAATGTTTGAATATTTTTAGAATGTTTGAATACTTTTTAGAATGTTTGAATCTTTTTTAGAATGTTTGAATCTATTTTAGAATGTTTTAAAACTGTTCCAGAATGTTTGAATCTTTTTAGAATGTTTGAATCCTTTTTTAGAATGTTTGAATCTTTTTAGAATGTTTGAACATTTTTTCCAGAATGTATTGAATCTTTTCAGAATGTTTGAATCTTTTAGAATGTTTGGAATCTTTTTAGAATGTTTGAATCCTTTTTAGAATATTTTAACTGTTCCAGAATGTTTGGAATCTTTTAGAAATGTTTGAATCTTTTTTAGAACATTTGAATCTTTTTAGAATGTTTTAACGTTCCAGGAATGTTTTAAACCTGTTCTAGAATGTTTGATCTTTTTTAGAATGTTTGAATCTTTTTAGAATGTTCTGCATCTTCTTACAATGTTTGAAAACTGTTCCAGATGTTTGAATCTTTTTAGACTGTTTTTTAACTGTTCCAGAATGTTTGCATCTTTTTAGAATGTTTGAATCTTTTTAGAATGTTTGAATCTTTTTAGAATGTTTTAAACTGTTCCAGAATGTTTGAATCTTTTTAGAATGTTTGAATCTTTTTTTGGAATGTTTGAATCTTTTTTAGAATGTTTTGAATCTATTTTTAGAATGTTTTAAACTGTTCTAGAATGTTTGAAATCTTTTTAGAATGTTTGAATCTTTTTAGAATGTTTGAATCTTTTAGAATGTTTGAATCTTTTTAGAATGTTTGAATCTTTTTAGAATGTTTGAATCTTTTTCAGAATGTTTGAATCTTTTTAGAATGTTTGAATCTTTTTTAGAATGTTTTAAACTGTTCCAGAATGTTTGAATCTTTTTAGAATGTTTGAACTTTTTAGAATGTTTGAATCTTTTTTAGAATGTTTGAATCTTTTAGAATGTTTTAAAACTGTTCCAGAATGTTTGAATCTTTTTAGAATGTTTGAATCTTTTTAGAATGTTTGAATCTTTTTAGAATGTTTTAAACTGTTCCAGAATGTTTGAATCTTTTTAGAATGTTGGAATCTTTGTTAGAATTGTTGAATCTTTTTAGAATGTTTGAACTGTTCTAGAATGTTTGAATCTTTTTAGAATGTTTGAATCTTGTCAGAATGTTTGAATCTTTTAGAATGTTTGAATCTTTTTAGAATGTTTGAATCTTTTTTAGAATGTTTTAAACTGTTCCAGAATGTTTGAATCTTTTTAGATGTTTTGAATCTTTTTAGAATGTTGGAATCTTTTTTAGAATGTTTGAAATCTTTTTAGAATGTTTGAAATCTTTTTAGAATGTTTGAATCTTTTTAGAATGTTTGAATCTTTTTTAGAATGTTTGAATCTTTTTAGAATGTTTTAAACTGTTCCAGAATGTTTGAATCTTTTTAGAATGTTTGAATCTTTTTTAGAATGTTTGAATCTTTTTTAGAATGTTTGAATCTTTTTAGAATGTTTGAATCTTTTAGAATGTTTGAATCTGTTCTAGAATGTTTGAATCTTTTTAGAATGTTTGAATCTTTTTAGAATGTTTGAATCTTTTAGAATGTTTGAATCTTTTTAGAATTGTTTTGAATCTTTTTAGAATGTTTGAATCTGTTCAGAATGTTTGAATCTTTTAGAATGTTTGAATCTTTTTAGAATGTTTGAATCTTTTTAGAATGTTTTAAACTGTTCCAGAATGTTTGAATCTTTTTAGAATGTTTGAATCTTTTTTAGAATGTTTGAATCTTTTTAGAATGTTTTAAACTGTTCCAGAATGTTTGAATCTTTTAGAATGTTTGAAACTGTTAGAATGTTTGAATCTTTTTAGAATGTTTTAAAACTGTTCCAGAATGTTTGAATCTTTTTAGAATGTTTGAATCTTTTTAGAATGTTTGAATCTATTTTAGAATGTTTTAAGACTGTTCAAGAATGTTTGAATCTTTTTAGAATGTTTGAATCTTTTTAGAATGTTTTAAACTGTTCTAGAATGTTTGAATCTTTTTAGAATGTTTTGAATCTTTTTAGAATGTTTGAATCTTTTTAGAATGTTTGAATCTTTTTAGAATGTTTGAATCTGTTTAGAATGTTGAATCTTTTTTAGAATGTTTGAAATCTTTTTAGAATGTTTGAATCTTTTTAGAATGTTTTAAACTGTTCCAGAATTTTGAATCTTTTTAGAACGTTTGAATCTTTTTAGAATGTTTGAATCTTTTTAGAATGTTTTAAACTGTTCTAGAATTTGAATCTTTTAGAATGTTTTAAACTGTTTCAGAATGTTTTGAATCTTTTTAGAATGTTTGAATCTTTTTAGAATGTTTGAATCTTTTTAGAATGTTTTAAACTGTTCCAGAATGTTTAATCTTTTAGAATGTTTGAATCTTTTTAGAATGTTTGAATCTTTTTAGAATGTTTTTAAACTGTTTCCAGAATGTTTTGAATCTAGTTTCAGAATGTTTGGAAATCTGTTTCTAGAATGTTTTGAATCATTTTTAGAATGTTTGAATCTGTCCAGAATGTTTTGAATCTTTTAGAATGTTTGAATCTTTTTAGAATGTTTGAATCTTTTTAGAATGTTTGAATCTGTTTAGAATGTTTGAATCTTTTTTAGAATGTTTGAATCTTTTTTAGAATGTTTTAACTGTTCCAGAATGTTTGAATCTTTTTTAGAATGTTTGAATCTTTTTAGAATGTTTGAATCTTTTTAGAATGTTTTAAACTGTTTCCAGAATGTTTGAATCTTTTTAGAATGTTTTAAACTTTTTAGAATGTTTGAATCTTTTTAGAATGTTTTAATCTGTTCAGAATGTTTGAATCTTTTTAGAATGTTTGAATCTTTTTAGAATGTTTTAAACTGTTTAGAATGTTTGAATCTTTTTAGAATGTTTTAAACTGTTTAGAATGTTTGAATCTTTTTTAGAATGTTTGAATCTTTTTAGAATGTTTGAATCTTTTAGAATGTTTGAATCTTTTTTAGAATGTTTGAATCTTTTTAGAATGTTTGAATCTATTTTAGAATGTTTTAAACTGTTCCAGAATGTTTGAATCTTTTTAGAATGTTTGAATCTTTTTAGAATGTTTGAATCTTTTTAGAATGTTTTAAACTGTTCCAGAATGTTTGAATCTTTTTAGAATGTTTGAATCTTTTTTAGAATGTTTGAATCTTTTTAGAATGTTTGAATCTTTTTAGAATGTTTTAAACTGTTCCAGAATGTTTGAATCTTTTTAGAATGTTTGAATCTTTTTTAGAATGTTTTAAACTGTTCCAGAATGTTTGAATCTTTTTAGAATGTTTGAATCTTTTAGAATGTTTGAATCTTTTTAGAATGTTTTAAACTGTTCCAGAATGTTTGAATCTTTTTAGAATGTTTGAATCTTTTTTAGAATGTTTTAAACTGTTCCAGAATGTTTGAATCTTTTTAGAATGTTTGAATCTTTTTAGAATGTTTGAATCTTTTTTAGAATGTTTGAATCTTTTTAGAATGTTTTAAACTGTTCCAGAATGTTTGAATCTTTTTAGAATGTTTGAATCTTTTTTAGAATGTTTGAATCTTTTTAGAATGTTTTAAACTGTTCAGAATGTTTTAAACTGTTCTAGAATGTTTGAATCTTTTTTAGAATGTTTGAATCTTTTTAGAATGTTTGAATCTTTTTACAATGTTTGAAACTGTTCCAGAATGTTTGAATCTTTTTAGAATGTTTTAACTGTTCCAGAATGTTTGAATCTTTTTAGAATGTTTGAATCTTTTTTAGAATGTTTGAAT
>JAFEUB010001803.1:0-10000 GCA_024529925.1 Ophthalmolycus amberensis
CTGAACCTCAACGAGTAGTTTAGTTGTCTGAACCTCAACGAGTAGTTTAGTTGTCTGAACCTAACTAAGTAGTTTAGTTGTCTGAACCTCAACGAGTAGTTTAGTTGTCTGAACCTCAACGAGTAGTTTAGTTGTCGGAACCCAACTGAGTAGTTTTGTTGTCTAATGCTAACAGGAGTTCTCTGTCAGCCTCAGAAGAGCTAATAATAAGCACATTAAGTAGCATTGTGTCTCTCAGTGCTCTGCGTTAGCAGCAGGTATTTGTGTTGCTTCACTAACAGCAGCTGGTGTTTGTGTCTCTATCTGTGTGAGTCTACTGTTCAACAACCTGCTAATGAAATATGTTCAGGACTCAGACGTCTTCATATGTGAACCCATATGGAGACCATGTGTAGCAACATGAATCATGTTGTAGTTAAGAGGAAACGGTGCCGGACTGGTGACAACAGACGTTTTTAAACTGGTTCTCTGTTTATCTTTTCACAGCATGAAGGATGTTTAATCAGAATATCAGCTTTAAAAGAGAGAAAAATACACAAAAAGCAGTTAATGCAAAAAGCATAAAAATGTGTGCGTGTGGGGGGGGGGGGGGGGGGGGGGGGCGGGTGTGTGTGTGTGTGAGAGGCTTTTATGTGTCGGTCCCTTCAGGAAATCCCCACATGATTTGTAAACAGACCGTCGTTTCCTCTCACTTAAATATATTTCCCGTTAAAATGTTTAAAATCAGAATAATATTTATTATCATTAATATTATATTTATTATCAAATATTGATGAATCTCCATCTCATGAAATAATCCGTTTGAGAAGTTCTGAGCTCGGGTGAAATAAGAAAACCCTGTTTGCTACTAAACAGAGGGCAAGGGTGCACACACACACACACACTGAGTTTATCACAGCTTTGTGTGTGTGTGTGTGTGTGCATCGTCAGGACCCACCTTGGGAAATGACTTCATCTCTCTCTCTTTGTCTCTCTCTCTCCTTATTGACCGTGTTTTACAGCGAGGACAATAAAGTTTGTCCCAAAGGACACGTTTTAGCCTGACGTCACACACACACACACACACACACACACACACACACACACACCAGTAAAACATTGTGTGGTCTAAATGAAAAGTAAGCGAGTGTGTCTGCTTCCTCTCTTTTATGGATCATCTACACAATATTCTGTAAAGTGTGTGTGTGTGTGGTGAGCTGCAGACACACCCAGTCTAAATGTGAACATGGTCAGACTGTAAGTGATATTTATATTTCCCAGGATGGTGAAGTGGTGACTCCGCCCTCTTCCTCTGATTGGCTCAGCCTGATAGTCTTAACCAATCCCAGACCTCCTGTCTAAACCCAACCAACGAAGGGACCGAGCACCAGCCAATCATCTCATCAGTAGTCCTGATTATGGATTATTGGAGGATAATTAGTTATTAGATAGTTTGACAAAACAATCTCAACTCAAGGTTTACTAACACGCTTCTTGTTGAGCTTTCAGCCGGACCTCATGGTCTTCATCTGAGGTTTGATTTCAGTTCTTTACTATCTGTGTTGACCCAGAGGAGGAGGAGAGGGAAGGAGAAAGGAGAAGGAAGGAGAGAAGGGAAGGAGAGAGGAGAGGGAAGGAGAAAGGAGAAGGAAGGAGAGAGGAGAGGGAAGGAGAAAGGAGAAGGAAGGAGAGAAGAGGAAAGGAGAGGGGGAGAGGAAAGGAGAAGGAAGGAGAGAAGAGAGGGGAGAGGAAAGGAGAGGGAAGGGGAGAGGAAAGGAGAGGAAAGGAGAAAGAAGGAGAGGAGAGAGGAAATGAGAAAGAAGGAGAGGGGAAAGGGAAGGAGAGAGGAAGAGGAAAGGGAGGGAAGAGAAAGGATGGGAGGACAACAAGAGAGAAGAAGAGAGGAGGAGACAGTTTGAAAGAAGGCAATTAGACAAGAAGGAAAGAAGAGACGAGGAGGAGCAGCGTGATCCGAGGAGAAAGATGGAGGGAGTTTTCATTTGAGAAAGAAGAAAAGAGCTGGATGGAAAATAGGTGATGAGGAGGAAGGAGGGAAAATGGGGGAGAAAGTGTTGAAGCTTAATCCACTGAGCACCTGAAACTGGGTCATCACAGAAATAAAATGCTTCTGTTGTCTTCCAGTTCTGAGGGGTGTGAGAGGCTTTTATTGTGAAAATTCTGTCTGGAATGAGACCGAATTGAGGAATTTATTCCCGTTATTTTATGTTAATTCCCTCTGTACTCAAACATACGGAGCAGCACTCGAACGCAACACGACAGATGTTTTTCCCTCTCCTTCTGTCCTGCAATTGGATCTCATACCTGTTACCATGGTTACCAAATGATCAGAATCTGATTGAAATAACCGGTGTTGGTTTAAGTCTGGAGGAGTTCCAACGTGGCATTCAGCTCGTTAGCGGTCGGCCCGTTAATTAACGTGTCCTCCAGCGCCACTGATGTTTTTCACTGAAACACCCCGACGTGTGTGTGTGTGTGTGTGTGTGTGTGTGTGTGTGTGTGTGTGTTTCGTTGCCTCTTGTTTCATCACACGCTGAAAATGACTGACAATTAATTTCCTACAGATTTAATACGTCCTCTCAGCCTCTCGTCTCACCTGGTTCTGTCCTCACGAGCTCAGTATCTGCCGGCCAATCAAAAGAAGCTGATCATCAATTGAAATGACTAATAACATTTATTAATGCTCTCCGTCTCTGTAATTATAACCGGATGTGAAGTTAGAGAGAAGATCTGAAATCAGTCTGAAGATAAACTCAACAAACAGTCTGGATCATTTCTCTCTGCTGATCAATGTCAAACTAAACGTGCTGACATGTAGAAAACATCAAACATAGATCAATATGTGTGATCGCCATCTAGAATATAGAATCAAGTTCTCTTCAGTATCACGGTAAGCAGACGAGCTGATCTCAGATCAGACACTCTGAACTAAACTACTTAGTTAGGTTGAGAAAACTAAACTACTTAGTTAGGTTGAGACAACACAACTACTTAGTTAGGTTGAGACAACACAACTACTTAGTTAGGTTGAGACAACACAACTACTTAGTTAGGTTTAGACAACACAACTACTTAGTTAGGTTGAGATAACTAAACTACTCGGTTAGGTTGAGACAACTAAACTACTCGGTTAGGTTGAGACAACTAAACTACTCGGTTAAGTTGAGACAACTAAACTACTCGGTTAGGTTGAGACAACACAACTACTCAGGTTCAATAGTCCATTTGTTATTATACTTTGTTTCAGAAACAAAAAACCTGATTCAAGATTCATTCTGAGGGGTGTTATGCTTTATAAATACCAGTTGCTGCAGCTGACACTTTTTCACTTTCTGATAAAGCAAAGTGAACTGAACTGAAGTAGACAGAGATAACACACACACACACACACACACACACAGTCAGGCTGTGTGGACAGCAGCAAACACTTTGTCCATGTGAGCAAGCAGACGATTACTGCTGAGCAAATACAGACTGTCAGCTGGCTCAGACCACACACACACACACACACACACACACACACAGATATTCAGAGCAGCAGGTGGAGAGTAACAAGCTGACTGGCAGCTCGGAGGTCCGGTCAGCTTACAGCAGCAGTACACACAGTACTATGTATGTGTACTATGTATGTAGTAGTACTAGAAGAAATATTCAGCTGAAACACAAATACACATGATATGATATAAAAACACAGGTAACGGTTCGAATGAATCAATGGTGAGTGATAAATATACTGTTTATAAAGGAGGAAAGTACATTTACATGAACTCTGTACTGTAGTACTTTATATACACACAGTATGTTTTATTATGTTTAGTTTAAAGTGTCTCTAACATTCCTGTTTCTTCTGCTCTTTGTCACTGAGACACAAACACGGAAACTTTAGACACACTGAAGCTCTGTCTGTCTCCATACCTCTCTGTCCTCCATACCTCTCTGTCCTCTGTCTCCATACCTCTCTGTCCTCCATACCTCTCTGTCCTCTGTCTCCATACCTCTCTGTCTCCATACCTCTCTGTCCTCCATACCTCTCTGTCCTCTGTCTCCATACCTCTCTGTCCTCCATACCTCTCTGTCCTCTGTCTCCATACCTGTCTGTCTCCATACCTCTCTGTCCTCTGTCTCCATACCTGTCTGTCTCCATACCTCTCTGTCCTCTATACCTCTCTGTCTCCATACCTCTCTGTCCTCTATACCTCTCTGTCTCCATACCTCTCTGTCCTCTATACCTCTCTGTCTCCATACCTCTCTGTCCTCTATACCTCTCTGTCCTCTATACCTCTCTGTCCTCTATACCTCTCTGTCTCCATACCTCTCTGTCTCCATACCTCTCTGTCCTCTGTCTCCATACCTCTCTGTCCTCTATACCTCTCTGTCCTCTATACCTCTCTGTCCTCTATACCTCTCTGTCCTCTATACCTCTCTGTCCTCCATACCTCTCTGTCCTCTATACCTCTCTGTCCTCTATACCTCTCTGTCCTCTACCTCTCTGTCCTCTATACCTCTCTGTCTCCATACCTCTTTGTCCTCTATACCTCTCTGTCCTCTATACCTCTCTGTCTCCATACCTCTATGTCCTCTATAACTCTCTGTCTCCATACCTCTCTGTCCTCTATACCTCTCTGTCCTCTATACCTCTCTGTCCTCTATACTCCTCTGTCTCTATACCTCTCTGTCCTCTATACCTCTCTGTCTCCATACCTCTCTGTCCTCTATACCTCTCTGTCTCTATACCTCTCTGTCCTCGATACCTCTCTGTCTCCATACCTCTCTGTCTCCATACCTCTCTGTCCTCTATACCTCTCTGTCTCCATACCTCTCTGTCCTCTATACCTCTCTGTCCTCTATACCTCTCTGTCTCCATACCTCTCTGTCCTCTATACCTCTCTGTCCTCTATACCTCTCTGTCTCCATACCTCTCTGTCTCCATACCTCTCTGTCCTCTGTCTCCATACCTCTCTGTCCTCTATACCTCTCTGTCCTCTATACCTCTCTGTCCTCTATACCTCTCTGTCCTCTATACCTCTCTGTCCTCCATACCTCTCTGTCCTCTATACCTCTCTGTCCTCTATACCTCTCTGTCCTCTACCTCTCTGTCCTCTATACCTCTCTGTCTCCATACCTCTTTGTCCTCTATACCTCTCTGTCCTCTATACCTCTCTGTCTCCATACCTCTATGTCCTCTATAACTCTCTGTCTCCATACCTCTCTGTCCTCTATACCTCTCTGTCCTCTATACCTCTCTGTCCTCTATACTCCTCTGTCTCTATACCTCTCTGTCCTCTATACCTCTCTGTCTCCATACCTCTCTGTCCTCTATACCTCTCTGTCTCTATACCTCTCTGTCCTCGATACCTCTCTGTCTCCATACCTCTCTGTCTCCATACCTCTCTGTCCTCTATACCTCTCTGTCTCCATACCTCTCTGTCCTCTATACCTCTCTGTCCTCTATACCTCTCTGTCTCCATACCTCTCTGTCCTCTATACCTCTCTGTCCTCTATACCTCTCTGTCTCCATACCTCTCTGTCCTCTATACCTCTCTGTCCTCTATACCTCTCTGTCTCCATACCTCTCTGTCGCCATACCTCTCTGTCCTCTGTCTCCATACCTCTCTGTCCTCTATACCTCTCTGTCCTCTATACATCTCTGTCTCCATACCTCTCTGTCGTCTATACCTCTCTGTCCTCTATACCTCTCTGTCCTCCATACCTCTCTGTCCTCTGTCTCCATACATCTCTGTCCTCTATACCTCTCTGTCTCCATGCCTCTATGTCCTCTATAACTCTCTGTCTCCATACCTCTCTGTCCTCTATACCTCTCTGTCTCCATACCTCTCTGTCCTCTATACCTCTCTGTCCTCTATACCTCTCTGTCCTCTATACCTCTCTGTCTCCATACCTCTCTGTCCTCCATACCTCTCTGTCTCCATACCTCTATGTCCTCTATAACTCTCTGTCTCCATACCTCTATGTCCTCTATAACTCTCTGTCTCCATACCTCTCTGTCCTCTATACCTCTCTGTCTCCATACCTCTCTGTCCTCTATACCTCTCTGTCTCCATACCTCTCTGTCTCCATACCTCTCTGTCCTCTGTCTCCATACCTCTCTGTCCTCTATACCTCTCTGTCTCCATACCTCTCTGTCCTCTATACCTCTCTGTCCTCTATACCTCTCTGTCCTCTATACCTCTCTGTCTCCATACCTCTCTGTCTCCATACCTCTCTGTCTCCATACCTCTCTGTCCTCTGTCTCCATACCTCTCTGTCCTCTATACCTCTCTGTCCTCTATACCTCTCTGTCCTCTATACCTCTCTGTCTCCATACCTCTCTGTCTCCATACCTCTCTGTCCTCTGTCCTCCATACCTCTCTGTCCTCTATACCCCTCTGTCTCTATACCTCTCTGTCCTCTATACCTCTCTGTCTCCATACCTCTCTGTCCTCTATACCTCTCTGTCGCCATACCTCTCTGTCCTCTATACCTCTCTGTCCTCTATACCTCTCTGTCTCTATACCTCTCTGTCCTCTATACATCTCTGTCTCCATACCTCTCTGTCCGCTATACCTCTCTGTCCTCTATACCTCTCTGTCCTCTATACCTCTCTGTCCTCTATACCTCTCTGTCTCCATACCCCTCTGTCTCCATACCTCTCTGTCCTCTATACCTCTCTGTCTCCATACCTCTCTGTCCTCTATACCTCTCTGTCCTCTGTCTCCATACCTCTCTGTCCTCTATACCTCTCTGTCCTCTGTCTTCATACCTCTCTGTCCTCCATACCTCTCTGTCCTCTGTCTCCATACCGCTCTGTCCTCTGTCTTCATACCTCTCTGTCTCCATACCTCTCTGTCCTCCATACCTCTCTGTCCTCTGTCTTCATACCTCTCTGTCCTCTGTCTTCATACCTCTCTGTCTCCATACCTCTCTGTCCTCTGTCTTCATACCTCTCTGTCCTCTGTCTTCATACCTCTCTGTCCTCTGTCTCCATACCTCTCTGTCCTCTGTCTTCATACCTCTCTGTCCTCCATACCTCTCTGTCCTCTGTCTTCATACCTCTCTGTCCTCTGTCTCCATACCTCTCTGTCCTCTGTCTCCATACCTCCCTGTCCTCTGTCTCCATACCTCTCTGTCCTCTGTCTCCATACCTCTCTGTCCTCTGTCTTCATACCTCTCTGTCCTCTGTCTCCATACCTCTCTGTCCTCTGTCTCCATACCTCTCTGTCCTCTATACCTCTCTGTCCTCTATACCTCTCTGTCCTCTATACCTCTCTGTCCTCTATACCTCTCTGTCTCTATACCTCTCTGTCTCCATACCTCTCTGTCGCCATACCTCTCTGTCCTCTGTCTCCATACCTCTCTGTCCTCTATACCTCTCTGTCCTCTATACCTCTCTGTCTCCATACCTCTCTGTCCTCTATACCTCTCTGTCCTCCTATACCTCTCTGTCCTCCATACCTCTCTGTCCTCTGTCTCCATACATCTCTGTCCTCTGTCTCCATACCTCTCTGTCCTCCATACCTCTCTGTCCTCTATACCTCTCTGTCCTCTATACCTCTCTGTCCTCTATACCTCTCTGTCCTCTGTCTCCATACCTCTCTGTCCTCTATACCTCTCTGTCCTCTATACCTCTCTGTCCTCCATACCTCTCTGTCCTCTGTCTCCATACATCTCTGTCCTCTGTCTCCATACCTCTCTGTCCTCCATACCTCTCTGTCCTCTATACCTCTCTGTCCTCTATACCTCTCTGTCCTCTATACCTCTCTGTCCTCTGTCTTCATACCTCTCTGTCCTCCATACCTCTCTGTCCTCTGTCTTCATACCTCTCTGTCCTGTCTCCATACCTCTCTGTCCTCTGTCTTCATACCTCTCTGTCTCCATACCTCTCTGTCCTCTGTCTTCATACCTCTCTGTCCTCTGTCTTCATACCTCTCTGTCCTCTGTCTCCATACCTCTCTGTCCTCTGTCTTCATACCTCTCTGTCCTCCATACCTCTCTGTCCTCTGTCTTCATACCTCTCTGTCCTCTGTCTCCATACCTCTCTGTCTCCATACCTCCCTGTCCTCTGTCTCCATACCTCTCTGTCCTCTGTCTCCATACCTCTCTGTCCTCTGTCTTCATACCTCTCTGTCCTCTGTCTCCATACCTCTCTGTCCTCTGTCTTCATACCTCTCTGTCCTCTGTCTCCATACCTCTCTGTCCTCCATACCTCTCTGTCCTCTGTCTTCATACCTCTGTCCTGTCTCCATACCTCTCTGTCCTCTGTCTTCATACCTCTCTGTCCTCTGTCTTCATACCTCTCTGTCCTCCATACCTCTCTGTCTTCCATACCTCTCTGTCCTCTGTCTTCATACCTCTCTGTCCTCTGTCTTCATACGTCTCTGTCCTCTGTCTTCATACCTCTCTGTCTCCATACCTCTATGTCCTCTATACCTCTCTGTCTCCATACCTCTCTGTCCTCTATACCTCTCTGTCCTCTACCTCTCTGTCTCCATACCTCTTTGTCCTCTATACCTCTCTGTCCTCTATACCTCTCTGTCTCTATACCTCTCTGTCTCCATACCTCTCTGTCTCCATACCTCTCTGTCCTCTGTCTCCATACCTCTCTGTCCTCTATACCTCTCTGTCCTCTATACCTCTCTGTCCTCTATACCGCTCTGTCTCTATACCTCTCTGTCCTCTATACCTCTCTGTCTCCATACCTCTCTGTCGCCATACCTCTCTGTCCTCTGTCTCCATACCTCTCTGTCCTCTATACCTCTCTGTCCTCTATACCTCTCTGTCTCCATACCTCTCTGTCCTCTATACCTCTCTGTCCTCCATACCTCTCTGTCCTCTGTCTCCATACCTCTCTGTCCTCTGTCTTCATACCTCTCTGTCCTCTGTCTCCATACCTCTCTGTCCTCTGTCTTCATACCTCTCTGTCCTCTGTCTCCATACCTCCCTGTCCTCTGTCTCCATACCTCTCTGTCCTCTGTCTCCATACCTCTCTGTCCTCTGTCTTCATACCTCTCTGTCCTCTGTCTCCATACCTCTCTGTCCTCTGTCTTCATACCTCTCTGTCCTCCATACCTCTCTGTCCTCTGTCTCCATACCTCTCTGTCCTCTGTCTTCATACCTCTCTGTCCTCTGTCTCCATACCTCTCTGTCCTCTGTCTTCATACCTCTCTGTCCTCTGTCTTCATACCTCTCTGTCTCCATACCTCTCTGTCCTCTGTCTTCATACCTCTCTGTCCTCTATACATCTCTGTCCTCCATACCTCTCTGTCCTCTGTCTTCATACCTCTCTGTCCTCCATACCTCTCTGTCCTCTGTCTTCATACCTCTCTGTCCTCCATACCTCTCTGTCCTCTGTCTCCATACCTCTCTGTCCTCCATACCTCTCTGTCCTCTGTCTCCATACCGCTCTGTCCTCCATACCTCTCTGTCCTCTGTCTCCATACCTCTCTGTCCTCTGTCTTCATACCTCTCTGTCCTGTCTCCATACCTCTCTGTCCTCTGTCTTCATACCTCTCTGTCTCCATACCGCTCTGTCCTCTGTCTTCATACCTCTCTGTCCTCTGTCTTCATACCTCTCTGTCTCCATACCGCTCTGTCCTCTGTCTTCATACCTCTCTGTCCTCTGTCTCCATACCTCTCTGTCCTCTGTCTTCATACCTCTCTGTCCTGTCTCCATACCTCTCTGTCCTCTGTCTCCATACCTCTCTGTCTCCATACCGCTCTGTCCTCTGTCTTCATACCTCTCTGTCCTCTATCTCCATACCTCTCTGTCCTCTGTCTTCATACCTCTCTGTCCTCCATACCTCTCTGTCCTCTGTCTTCATACCTCTCTGTCTCCATACCTCTCTGTCTCCATACCTCTCTGTCCTCTGTCTCCATACCTCTCTGTCCTCTGTCTTCATACCTCTCTGTCTCCATACCTCTCTGTCCTCTGTCTTCATACCTCTCTGTCCTCCATACCTCTCTGTCCTCTGTCTCCATACCTCTCTGTCCTCTGTCTTCATACCTC
>JAFEUB010001803.1:12500-32500 GCA_024529925.1 Ophthalmolycus amberensis
TACCCCGCCACCCACGAGTTGTTGCCCCGCGGCCTGTTCCGAGGGCTGAAGACCTGCCGATCGGGTGCCTCGCGGCGGGGGCGGCTGGAGACCTCGCGTCCCGGCGCCAACGGGTGAGCTCCCGCCACTCGGAACCATAAAACCAAGTCCCGGATTTCACCCGGGGGATATTCTGGAGGTATTGTGACCGGGTGATGTGTCTCGTTGCTGGGGAGGTATGAGCCGAGAGTGGCGGGGTGTTATGGAGGTATATATTACAACTCGGTGTTGTTCCCGTGCGTGGATGAGCGCATTTCTGCCGGAGACAGGCGGCGTGTTGTGGTAGTATTCTGACCGCGTAATAGGGAGAAGGAGAGGCGGTGGTGGAGAGGGAAACAAATGTTAAAGAGATGGTGGAATGTATGATTGGAGAGAGAGAAGCAAACAAGTTGGACGTGATCCCGCGTCCAACAACACTGTGTCGCCGCATCGATGCTTTGTCCGAAGACATCCTGGCTACATTAGTCGGTCGCGTGAAGAAGAGTGAGTTTTACTCTCTGCAAGCAGACGAGTCTACAGATGTGGATAATCTGGCCACATCTGGTGAACGTCCGTTACCTTTCAGAAGGCACGGTGCAGGAAGAGCTTTTGTCTTTTTTATCTTGTAAACAAACGCCACGCGCGAGCAAACTGTTCTCTCATTAGTCCGATTTTTATGTGGCTATAAATAGGCTCTGTTGCTTTTTTTTTGTTACTTGAAAAAAAGCACAAATATCAAGAAATATTAAAACAATCGTTTTAATTGATGGTTTATTTGTTCTTTGGTGCTTTATTTTTTAAATTTGTTTTTATTTTATTGATTTTCTGATTATTAAGTGATGTTTTAGAGTGTTTCTGTTTTCACTGCAACAGTGAAATAAAGGGACTTTAAAAACCAAAACCTCTCCTCTACTCTCCTCTACTCTCTTCTCCTCTCTCCTCTCTCCTCCTCTCCTCTCCTCTCTTCTCCTCTCTCCTCTCTCCTCCTCTCCTCTCCTCTCTTCTCCTCTCTCCTCTCTCCTCCTCTACTCTCCTCTCTTCTCCTCTCTCCTCTCCTCTCTTCTCCTCTCTCCTCTCTTCTCCTCTACTCTCCTCTCTTCTCCTCTCTCCTCTCTTCTCCTCTACTCTCCTCTCTTCTCCTCTCTCCTCTCCTTCTCCTCTACTCTCCTCTCTCCTCTCTCTCCTCTCCTCTCTTCTCCTCTCCTCTCTTCTCCTCTCTCCTCTCTTCTCCTCTCTCCTCTCTCTCCTCTCTCCTCTCCTCTCCTCTCCTCTCTTCTCCTCTCTCCTCTCTTCTCCTCTCCTCTCCTCTCTTCTCCTCTCTCCTCTCCCCTCCTCTCCCTCCTCTCCTCTCCTCTCCTCTCCTCTCTGTTTCCGGTTGCGTGTGAGTGGTGGACGTGAGTGTGAGTGGTGGACGTGTGAGCGGCGCGGAGGTTTGATTGTGTTTTCACTGCTTTGGGATTTGTTCCTCTGTCTCTGCACATGATCAGGTAAGATATAAGCGGTGTATTTATCGGTAGGAACGTGTGGTTAGTGGTGTTGTTTGGCGTTGTTCGGGAGGATGGCGTCCTCCGAGACGCCGCGCCCGTCAATCCGGCATGGAGTCCGGGTAGTTCCACCGGACAGCAGCGTGTCAGTAGAGGAGGTGCTGCTGGCTGTGGGAGAAGCAGGTGGACATGACAAACTTTCCTTCGCGTCTCGGATGAATAAAGCTGTGGTTGTGTTCGTGGCGAGCGAGGCTTATGTCCACAAGCTGATAGTAGAGCGGCGTGTTTATCAGGGACAGCTTCGTGCAGGTCTCTCCGCTCTCGGTGCGTCTACGCGGATCACCGTGTCCGGTGTTCCGCCGTTTATACCGGACGAGCTGTTAGGAAATGAGCTGCGCAGGTTTGGAAAGTTTGCCAGCGGATTTAGAACAGTCAGTTTGGGGTGTAAGGATCCCAAGCTGAAGCACGTGCTGTCTCTTAGGCGGCAGGTCTTCATGTTCCTGGAGTCACCGACACAAACACTGGAGGTGTCCTTCAGGGTTAAACACGGGGAGGGTTCATACATGGTGTACGCGAGCTCGGGACAGATCAAATGAAACGAGTGTGGAGATGTAGGACACAAACGCTTCGCGTGTCCGCACAAGCAGCGGGGAAGCGCGGAGGCGGAGCCTCCGGCTGCTCCGGCGGCGGCCGCTCCTGCACCGGCTGCGGAGCCTCCGGCTGCGCCGGGACCCGCTGGTGTGGCTGCGGCTGCCGCCGGTGCGGTCGGCGGCGTTTCTTCGTCTTCTGCTGATGACAATAATGTCGATAAGGAGGATCAGGGCCAGTCTTACAACCAGCAGGCTTCTGTGGTGGCGCAGAACCTCACTACATCAGGTACCGAAGCACCACCACAGTCTGTAGAAGTCTGTGTAAGAGGCAGCTACAGGTTCTGCAGGTGGAGATCTCACCGCAGCCTTAGATGACGCACAGAGTGTAGGGTCTGTGTCCAACAGCCAGCTGTCTTGTGAAGGAGAGGACATGGACTATGAGAGTGAATCAGATGTTGCATCGAATTCTGAAACGTGCATTAAAAGCACTGATCTGTATTCACTTGAGGAAATAAACTCGTTTTTGGAGGTAACTTTCAATAGATCTGTTAAAGTGAGTGATTATTTCCCTGACATTGAGAAATTCATCCGATCTGTGCGGGTGGTGCAGAGAAAGGTGGGTTTGGACCTTTTAGATGGGAAAAAGCGCTTCCGCCTGAAGAAACACGTCACAACCGTGAGGAAAGTGAGGAAAAGTAAAAGGGTTCAAACTAAGACAGTTTAACATGATCATGTGTCACACGGGGTTTTCCACTTTCCACTGCTTACTTCTTATCTTGTCTTACCTCCTTCCATCCTCTGACCTTTCCATGCAGAGCTTCAATTTAGGGTCTTTAAACATCAATGGTGGGAGGGACGGGCATAAAAGAGCATTAATACAGGAGGTTGTAAATCAAAAAAGGTTGGACATCCTCTTTTTGCAAGAAACTCACACCATTCCATCAGATGAAGTAGACTGGGGTTTATGGTGGGAGGGCTCATGCACCCTGAGCCACGGAACCAATCTTAGTGCCGGGGTAGCCGTGCTGTTTAGAACAGCAGCTAATGCAACCGTCCTGTCAGTCACTGAGGTGGTGAAGGGTCGTTTGCTGATGGTGAGGGCAGAGATAGAGAGCTCGCTTTACTGCTTCGTCAACATATATGCACCGAATCAGGGGCCAGAGAGAGCACGCTTCTTCACTACGCTGCTAAACGAACTGCAGAGCTGCCATCAGGAGCAGCTGATCATCGGAGGGGATTTTAACTGTACTCTAGACTTCACCATAGACCGAAATAGTGAGGAACCACACCCACAGTCAGCTCAGAGTCTCCACAACGTCATCTCACACTTAGATCTGTTGGACACTTGGAGAGTAAAACACCCACTAAGCAGACAGTACACCTGGGTTAGAGTCAGCAATGACAGGATTAGTGCAGCCAGGCTGGACAGAGTTTACATCTCTCGCAGTCTCAGTTCCAGACTGAAGAGCAGCACAATCAGTCCAGTTGGGTTCAGCGATCACCACCTCGTCAGTTTAGACTTGATAACCTCACCGGGTGAAAGGGTTAGCTCCTACTGGCATTTTAATAATAAACTTTTACAGGACACCACTTTTTGTCAGAGCTTCGGGGTTCTCTGGCAGCAGTGGAAAACTGAAAAAGCTCGTTTCAGTTCTCTGAAGCAGTGGTGGGAGGTCGGAAAAGCCCAGATCCGTGTGTTCTGCCAGCAGTACACCTCAAACGCCACCGCTAAAATCAAGTCTGCTGTCAAAGACCTTGAAGCCAACATAAAGATCATTGAGGAGGGCTTCCAGAGAGACCCAGATCCCGGTGTGGGCCAACTGCTGAAGGAGAGGAGGTTGGAGTTGAGCTCATTCCTGCAAGAGAGAGTGAAAGGAGCTCTGGTCAGGTCCCGTTTCCTCCAGTTGAAGGACATGGATGCCCCAAGTTCGTTTTTCTTCAACCTGGAGAGATCGGTGGCGCAGAGGAAGCGGATGACCTGCCTGAGGCTCCCGGGAGGCAGGATAACTACTGACCAGAGGGAGATGAGGACCCATGCCGTGGGCTTCTACGCTGCTCTTTTTGGGGAAGAGCCGTCCTGTATAGACAGCAGTAAGGAGCTCCTGGAGGGTCTTCCCCAGCTCAGTCCAGCAGAGAGGGCCACGCTGGATAGAGAGCTGACGCTGGAGGAGCTTTCAACTGCAGTGAACCAGATGGCTTCAGGAAAGACTCCGGGAATCGACGGCCTCTCCTCGGACTTCTTTAAGACATTCTGGAACATCATCGGTTCTGACTTACACTCTGTTTTGATGGAATGTTTTAAAACAGGAACACTTCCTGTTTCGTGCCAGCGGGCAGTACTCTCCCTGCTGCCCAAGAAGGGCGACTTGGCCCTTCTGAAGAACTGGAGGCCAGTGGCCCTGCTTTGCACGGACTATAAGGTGCTTTCCAGAGCCTTGTCCAACAGACTAAGAGACTACCTGGAAGTGGTTGTAAATAGCGACCAAACGTACTGTATCCCAGACAGGACAGTTATGGACAATATCTTTCTCATCCGTGATGTGCTTGATGTGTGTAAATGTCACGATGTAGATGTAGGTATTGTCTCACTAGACCAGGAGAAGGCTTTTGACAGGGTGGGTCACGCATATCTGTTTTCTGCACTCAGGGCTTTCGGGCTTGGTGATGGGTTTTTGGCTTGGGTGGGTTTGCTGTACAGTGGTGCTGAATGCATGGTCAAAATGGGAGCTGGCCTGAGTCGACCGATCCCTGTACGGCGAGGGATAAGGCAGGGTTGTCCTATCTCAGGGCAACTATACAGCCTCGCTTTTGAGCCTCTGTTGTGCAGGCTGAGAAGTCGGCTCAGTGGGCTGTCACTGCCGGGGTCCTCTAGTCTTTGTAGTCCCCTCACTGTGTCTGCGTATGCTGATGATGTAAACATCTTCATCAGGGACCAGGGAGATGTTCGTTGTCTACAGGATGCTTTGTCTCTTTATGAGAGGGCTTCATCTGCACGGGTGAACTGGGAAAAGTCTGAAGCCTTATTGGTGGGACAGTGGAGACATCAGACAGTGCCTCATCTGCCTGGAGGTCTTCAGTGGGGAAAAGAGGGTCTAAAGGTGCTGGGTGTGTTTTTGGGCTCTGAGGATTTTGAGAAAAAGAACTGGGACGGGGTTAAGGAGAAGGTGTGTGCTCGGTTCTCTAGGTGGAGATGGTTACTACCCCAGTTGTCATATAGGGGAAGAGTTCTGGTTGCTAATAACTTGGTTGCCTCGACTCTGTGGCACAGACTCATCGCTCTGACGCCACCTGGAGGCCTCATAGTAGAGATACAGAGGTCTGTCGTGGACTTCTTCTGGTCCGGCCGGCACTGGGTTCGTGCAGCAGCTCTCTATCTGCCTGTGGCAGAGGGGGGGCAGGGTCTCATCGACATCCAGTCCAGGATCGCCTCGTTCAGACTCCGGACTGCACAGAGGCTGCTCTATGGCTGTGGCCCCAGCTGGATGGGCACGGCTCGACTGCTGCTGAGGAGAGCTGGGCGGTTGGGTTATGACAAGCAGCTCTTTCTCCTACAACCTGAGGAAGTGGACTTGGCCGGGCTGACGCCGTTCTACAGCTCTGTTCTGCAGGCGTGGCAGATTTTTAACATTTCACGTAAAGCGGATGAGACTCCGGGCGTGTGGCTGCTGGAGGAACCTCTGTTCTTTAACAGCTTCATCAGAACCCAAACGCTGCAGTCTGCCAGCCTGAGAACGCGTCTGAGAGAAGCCGGCTGCACTAAACTGGGACATTTGGTGAAGATGTCATCAACCGCAGCATCCATGGTCACCTTCAGGCAGAACACTAACATCACGTCTGTCAGGTTGACCAGCAGGATCGTGGAGGAGGTCTGTGCCGCCACAATGCCTGAGAGCGGTTGCAGGAAACCGTACTCTGTCTGACCAATGGGATGAAGAGAGTGAGTACACCCCCCCCACTCTGCTCATTGCCCCAGCGGTGGGGGACTGGCAGGGGGGAGGAAACAAGCTGCTGACGTTCACAACCCCTCACCTGGACAAGTTTCAGGCAGCAGAGAAAAAAGCTATCTATGAAATCTGTGTAAAGGTTGTGAACCTCCGCTCTCTGGCAGGGTTGGCAGAGTCGAGGTGGACCGAGTTCTTTGGCCCCGGTTCTTCCCCGAGAGGCAGCTGGAGGTGCATGTACAAGCTGCCCGTTGAAAAACGGACAGCAGACCTCCAGTGGAGGGTTGTACATGGAGCTATAGCCACCAACAGATACCGGGCACATCTGGATCCACCCGTTGGGAGGAGTGTTGTTCTGCGGTCAGTCTGAGACCCTGGAACATTTGTTTGTTCAGTGTCCGCGGCTCTCAGGGCTCTTTGAGCGGTTAAAAAGATGGTTTCAGGGTCTTGGACAGGTGTTTTCTTTCATGTTGTTCATCTTCGGTCCAAAATACTGCTCAAAACAGAAGGCTGTCCACACAATGGTGAATTTTTTATCTGGTTCTGCCAAGTTGGCCATCTGGCTGACGCGTAAGAATCGGGCGCGGGGTGCCGGTAGTGAGGATCCGGTGAAGGTTCTGGAGGGACTGTTGAAAGCCCGACTCAGGGTGGAACACACCTACTATCAGACAGTGGACGATTTACAGGCTTTCAGGGACAGATGGACTACTGGGAGCATTTTATGCTCAGTGGGTGCTGGTGGTGAACTTCTGAACGTATTGATTGTTGTAATTGATGGTTTATTTGTTCTTTGGTGCTTTATTTTTGGTTATTTGTTTTTTATTTAATTGTTTTTCTGATTATTAAGTGATGTTTTAGAGTGTTTCTGGTTCCACTGTAACAGTGAAATAAAGGGACTTTTAAAAACCAAAAAAACCTCTCTTCTCCTCTCTCCTCTCTTCTCCTCTCCTCTCCTCTCTTCTCCTCTCTCCTCTCTTCTCCTCTACTCTCCTCTCTTCTCCTCTCTCCTCTCTTCTCCTCTCCTCTCTTCTCCTCTCTTCTCCTCTCTTCTCCTCTCTCCTCTCTTCTCCTCTACTCTCCTCTCTCCTCCTCTCCCCTCCCCTCTCCTCTCCTCTCCTCTCTTCTCCTCTCCTTTCTGTTTCCGGTTGCGTGTGAGCGGCGCGGAGGTTTGATTGTTTTTTCACTGCTTTGGGATTTGTTCCTCTGTCTCTGCACATGATCAGGTAAGATATAAGCGGTGTAGTTATCGGTAGAACGTGTGGTTAGTGGTGTTGGTTGGCGTTGTTCGGGAGGATGGCGTCCTCCGAGACGCCGCGCCCGTCAATCCGGCATGGAGTCCGGGTAGTTCCACCGGACAGCAGCGTGTCAGTAGAGGAGGTGCTGCTGGCTGTGGGAGAACAGGTGACATGACAAACTTTCCTTCGCGTCTCGGATGAATAAAGCTGTGGTTGTGTTCGTGGCGAGCGAGTCTTATGTCCACAAGCTGATAGAGAGCGGCGTGTTTATCAGGGACAGCTTCGTGCAGGTCTCTCCGCTCTCGGTGCGTCTACGCGGATCACCGTGTCCGGTGTTCCGCCGTTTATACCGGACGAGCTGTTAGGAAATGAGCTGCGCAGGTTTGGAAAGTTTGCCAGCGGATTTAGAACAGTCAGTTTGGGGTGTAAGGATCCCAAGCTGAAGCACGTGCTGTCTCTTAGGCGGCAGGTCTTCATGTTCCTGGAGTCACCGACACAAACACTGGAGGTGTCCTTCAGGGTTAAACACGGGGAGGGTTCATACATGGTGTACGCGAGCTCGGGACAGATCAAATGAAACGAGTGTGGAGATGTAGGACACAAACGCTTCGCGTGTCCGCACAAGCAGCGGGGAAGCGCGGAGGCGGAGCCTCCGGCTGCTCCGGAGGCGGCCGCTCCGGCACCGGACGCGGAGCCTCCGGCTGCGGCGGTACCGACCGCTCCGGCACCGGACGCAGAGCCTCCGGCTGCGGCGGTACCGACCGCTCCGGCACCGGACGCAGAGCCTCCGGCTGCGGCGGTACCGACCGCTCCGGCACCGGACGCGGAGCCTCCGGCTGCGGCGGTACCGACCGCTCCGGCACCGGACGCAGAGCCTCCGGCTGCGGCGGTACCGACCGCTCCGGCACCGGCCGCAGAGCCTCCGGCTGCGGCGGTACCGACCGCTCCTGCACCGGCTGCGGAGCCTCCGGCTGCGGCGGTACCGACCGCTCCTGCACCGGCCGCGGAGCCTCCGGCTGCGGCGGTGCCGACCGCACCGACCGCTCCGGCACCGGCCGCGCCGGGAGCCGCTGGTGTGGCTGCGGCTGCCGCCGGTGCGGTCGGCGGCGTTTCTTCGTCTTCTGCTGATGACAATAATGTCGATAAGGAGGATCAGGGCCAGTCTTACAACCAGCAGGCTTCTGTGGTGGCGCAGAACCTCACTACATCAGGTACCGAAGCACCACCACAGTCTGTAGAAGTCTGTGAAGAGGCAGCTACAGGTTCTGCAGGTGGAGATCTCACCACAGCCTTAGATGACGCACAGAGTGTAGGGTCTGTGTCCAACAGCCAGCTGTCTTGTGAAGGAGAGGACATGGACTATGAGAGTGAATCAGATGTTGCATCGAACTCTGAAACGTGCATTAAAAGCACTGATCTGTATTCACTTGAGGAAATAAACTCGTTTTTGGATGTAACTTTCAATAGATCTGTTAAAGTGAGTGATTATTTCCCTGACATTGAGAAGTTCATCCGATCTGTGCGGGTGGTGCAGAGAAAGGTGGGTTTGGACCTTTTAGATGGGAAAAAGCGCTTCCGCCTGAAGAAACACGTCACAACCCTGAGGAAAGTGAGGAAAAGTAAAAGGGTTCAAACTAAGACAGTTTAACATGATCATGTGTCACACGGGGTTTTCCACTTTCCACTGCTTACTTCTTATCTTGTCTTACCTCCTTCCATCCTCTGACCTTTCCATGCAGAGCTTCAATTTAGGGTCTTTAAACATCAATGGTGGGAGGGACGGGCATAAAAGAGATTTTTTAATGCACAAGGTGAGGGTTGGCTCTTTAAATATTAATGGTGGGAGGGACCGACAGAAGAGGGCGGTCACTGCAGACATGATCACACAGAAACAATTAGACATCGTCTTCCTGCAGGAAACGCACAGCGACCCACACAATGAGGTAGAGTGGGGTTTGTGGTGGAAGGGCCAGTATGTCCTGTCTCATGGGACCAACCTGTCTGCAGGCGTAGCTGTTCTGTTCTCACCTGGGCTGGATGTTAACATCATCTCCTCCACAGAGATAGTGACAGGCAGGGCTGTAGTGGTCAGAGCATCTATACAAAACATTATTTTTGTTTTTATCAACATTTATGCTCCAAACCAGGGCTCACACAGAACAGACATCTTCCACAAACTCAGAGATGTCCTGCAGCAGTGTGATCACAACGACTGTGTAGTGATGGGGGGGGACTGGAATTGCACCATAAACTCCTTATTGGATAGAACAGGAGAGGAACCTCATTTACAGTCATCCGCCATCTTATCGCAGGTGATTGCAGAGTCAGGTGTGGTGGATGTATGGAGGGTGAAACATCCCCGGGCTAGACAGTACACATGGGTGAAGGTGTTGGATGGGAACATTAGGGCAGCCAGGCTGGACAGGGTTTACATATCTCATAGTTTTAGTAACCGGTTATTGAACAGTCACATTTACCCAGTAGGCTTCACCGATCATCACCTAGTCACTTTAGATGTTCACACCTCACCAACCACCAAATGCAGCTCTTACTGGCACTTTAACATTAAGTTGCTTCAGGACAGTGACTTCTGTGAAAAGTTTGAGACTTTCTGGGGAATCTGGAGAGAAAAGAAGAGCGATTTTGAGTCCCTGAGTCAGTGGTGGGATGTAGGAAAGACACATATACGTGTCTTTGTTCAACAATATACAAGTCACTCCACGGTAAAAGTCAAAAGGGTCATTGAGGATCTAGAAAATGAAATCAGGGATTTGGAGCACAGTCTATTCACTCACACCAGCACAGACACTCACAGGCTTCAACAGAAGAAGCAGCAACTAGGTTCCTTTCTACAGGAGCGAGCTAAGGGAGCTTTGGTCAGGTCAAGGTTCACCAGCGTTAGGGACATGGATGCTCCTACCTCCTACTTCTTCAATCTGGAGAAGTCCGTCTCTCGAACCAAACAGATGGTGTGTCTCCACCTTCCTGATGGTAAGATGACGACTGACCCGATGGAAATGAGACAACATGCTGTAAGCTTCTACAGCGCCCTCTTCAGGAAGGAGGACAACCACAAAGAGAGTGTTGACGAGCTGCTTCAGGGCCTTCCTCAGCTGGGCCCCGAGGACAGAGTTGTCCTAGACGCCAACATCTCCCTGGAGGAGCTGACCGCTGCTGTGGGTCAGATGGCTGCTGGGAGAGCTCCTGGACTGGACGGGCTGCCTGCGGACTTCTATAAACATTTCTGGAAGTGTTTGGGAGCCGACCTGTGGCAGGTGCTGCAGGAGTGTTCACAGGCAGGCCTGTTACCGACGACATGTCGGCATGCAGTGCTATCACTGTTACCCAAAAAAGGAGATTTGGCCTTACTGAAGAACTGGAGACCGGTGGCGTTGTTATGCACAGACTATAAACTTCTTTCCAAGGTGCTCGCCAACCGGCTTAAGAACTTTCTGGAGTCTATAATCCACAGAGACCAGTCTTACTGTGTACCGGACAGATCCATCATGGATAACATTTTTCTCATGAGGGACTTGTTGGATCTCTGTAAACTGTATAATATTGATGTTGGGGTTATATCATTAGACCAGGAGAAGGCTTTTGATAGGGTTGATCATAGTTTTCTTTTTTCCACTTTAAGAGCTTTTGGTTTTGGGGAAGGGTTTGTGTCACTGTTGGGTTTGATGTACAAGGAGGCTGCTTGTCTGGTGAAGGTGGGGGGCGGTTTGAGCTGTCCAGTTCAGGTCCAGAGAGGCATCAGACAGGGATGTCCTATCTCTGGACAGCTATATTCCATTGCCATTGAGCCTCTTCTGAATAGGTTGAGATCCCATCTATCAGGACTAATGTTACCTGGGCTGCGTCAGCGGCCCTCGCTGGTGGTGTCAGCATATGCTGATGATGTTTATGTGTTCGTCAAAGACCAGAGGGATGTCCAGGTCCTAGGTGACAGCTTAGCCTTGTTTGAGGGGGCATCTTCAGCGAAGGTAAACTGGGGAAAAAGTGAAGCTTTGCAGGTTGGGCAGTGGGCAGACAAAGAAATACCAAAGTTACCAGGAAGCATCAGATGGGGAAGGCAGGGCTTGAAGGTTTTGGGTGTGTTTTTGGGAACAGAAGAGTTTCAAAAACAGAACTGGGAGGGTGCTATGGAGAGAGTGTGTACCAGATTGTCTAAATGGAAATGGCTGCTACCTCAGCTCTCTTACAGGGGGAGGGTCCTAATTGTCAATAACTTGGTTGCCTCGACCCTGTGGCACAGGCTGGTAGTCCTGCCTCCACCACAGGGCCTGATTAAAGACATCCAGAGGGCAGTTGTGGACTTTTTCTGGTCAGGGCTTCACTGGCTGAGATCTGCGGTGCTGTACCTGCCGGTCCAGGAGGGAGGGCAGGGCCTGGTGGACATCGCATCACGAATCACAGCCTTCAGACTGCAGACGGCTCAGAGACTGCTGTACAGTTTCGGCCTGCCATGGACGGATACTGCCTGTGTGCTACTGAGGAGGGCCGGACGCTTAGGTTACGACAAACACCTGTTCCTGCTCCAGCCCCAGTCAGTGGATCTAACTGGTCTGACACCGTTCTATCAATCCGTCCTACAGGCGTGGCAGGTTTTTACAGTCCATCGGAGAGCTGTGTCGACACCAGGAATGTGGCTCTTTGAGGAGCCGCTGTTTGGAAGCAGCTATATCACGTCCCAGGTCCTGACGTCCGGCAGCCTGAGATCCAGACTGAGAGAGGCCGGCTGTGTGAAGCTGGGTCATCTGATGAAGACCTCCATCCCTCAACTTGCGGAGCTGATCAACATCCGGTCCAGCAGGCTGCTGCTCGGGCTGGTGGAGGAGGTCTGTGCGTCCCTGCCAGAGGTCCTCAGAGCGTTTGTTGGAGACCGTGCAATATCTGACCAATGGGACGATGAATGTGAGTATGTCTTCCCACCCCTGGCTGTCTGTCCTGCGGTGGGACAGTGGGAGGATGAGGAGGACATCCTGCTGTCTCTAAAGACACCCCAGTTGGGGGACTTTGAGACTCTGGGGAGGAAAGCAGCGTATCAGGTCAGTGTGAAAGTCTCTAACTTGCGCTCTCTGGCAGGAGTGAGGGTGTCGAGGTGGACCGAGTTTTTTGGCAGGGGATCCTCCCCAAGGGGCTGTTGGCGGTCCCTGTACAAACCCCCTGTAGACAAACGGACAGGAGACCTCCAGTGGAGGATTGTACATGGGGCCATAGCTACAAACAGGTATCTGGTGCACCTCGACCCTGGCTCAGGGGACAGCTGTCCTTTTTGCTCGCAGACAGAATCTATCCACCATCTGTTCGTTGAGTGTTCCAGGCTGGTGAGACTCTTCAGCCGCCTGAAGGCGTGGTTTCAGGGCTTAGGAGAACACTTTTCTTTCTGTCTTTTTATCTATGGTCCAAACTACTCTGCCAAAAAGAAATCTGTTCACACACTAGTGAATTTCCTTTCAGGACTGGCTAAACTAGCAATTTGGAAAACAAGGAAAAACCGGGTGAGGGGTGTAGGGTCAGAGGACGTGAGCTTGATGCTGACCGGACTGCTGGCTGCTCGGCTCAATGTGGAGTTTGGTTTCTACAGTCTGACAAAGACAACTGAACTCTTTGTGAACATTTGGGCTCTGAACGACGTTCTGTGTTCAGTCAGAGATAATGCTCTGTTTCTGAACCTATGAGTTTGTGTTTTTTTTAGGTTTTTTGTTGTTTGTTTGCGTGAATTAAGTTTGGTCTGAGAAACAGTAAAACTCTGTAAATGGAACTTTAAAAAAAATGAATAAAGATACATTTAAACCTCTCTCTCTCCTCTCTTCTCCTCTCTTCTCCTCTCCTCTCCTCTCTTCTCCTCTCTCCTCTCCTCTCCCCTCCTCTACTCTACTCTACTCCTCTCTCTTCTCCTCTGTGTGTGAGTGTGTGTGTGTGGAGAACAAAGCAGGTGTTGACGGTTTGAATCCCGGCCGGGAGCCGGAGGTCAGAGGTCACTTCCTCTATCACT
Source organism: Ophthalmolycus amberensis (assembly GCA_024529925.1). Classification (NCBI taxonomy): domain Eukaryota; kingdom Metazoa; phylum Chordata; class Actinopteri; order Perciformes; family Zoarcidae; genus Ophthalmolycus; species Ophthalmolycus amberensis. Next base: position 25,770 of record JAFEUB010001803.1, read on the forward strand.
CTGTCCCTCCATTCTTCTTCTGTTTTCTATTTTGTCTCCTACTCCTCCTCCTTTGTTTCCTCTGACCTTTTGCGATCAACAAAACCTTTTCTGAGGAATCTTTCTTGTCAGCAGACAGAAGCTTCTGTTTGGCAGATTTAATAAAACCAGATCTATAGAGCTACAACCCTCAGATATATATATATATATATATATACATATATACAGGTCTGGGTTAGGCTTAGCTTAGCTTAGCACGAACACTGCAGCAGAGGGGAACTGTTTCTCTGATGTTCTCTGGTTCTAAACAGAGAGAAGCGTTTGGTGTTCAGTAACCATGAAAACGGACGGATTACAACTTTCAACACATTTACAGCTCAGCGTTGTGTGTGATGCATTCACTGTCTGCTGCAGTGTCCTACTTTACTGTCTCCTCCCTCTGTGTGTGTGGGGGGGGGCTCGTCAGCTCTAATTAAGCTCTGCTGCTTAACGAGCAGACAGCTAATTAACACACTGAGAACTACTCATCTTTTGGGGTTTTTTCTGTTCCTTCCTTCTTTCTTCCCACTGTGCATCCTTTCCTCTTTCCTCTCTCCTTTTCATCTCCTCTCCTTTCTGTCTTTTTATCCTCCGACCTTCCTCGTTTCTTTCCTTCCTCCCATCTGTCCTTACTTCCTTTCCTTGCCTCAAACTTCTTTCTTTTCCCCACTGTGCATCCTCCTCTCCTTCCCTCATCTGTGTTTACTTCCCTCATCTCTCTCCACCCCCTCCTTCCTTCTTGTTCTACTTTCTTTCTTTCTCATCTCCTTCTTTTCCTTCCTTCCTTCTGTCCTTACATCCTTCCCTAACCCTCTTTCTGCCGTCTTTTGTCTCACTCTGCCTCCTTCCTTCCATCTTTTCTTTTTTTCTTCCTTTCCTTCAATCCTCCTTCTTTTCTATTCATCTCCTCTTCCTCCTTCCCCCATCTCCTCTCTCTCTCTTCTTCATCCTTTTATCCTTCCTTCCTCCCTTACTTTCCTTCCTTCCTTCTGACTACTGTTATTTTCTTCATCTCACCTCCTTCCTTCTCATTTTCTCCTCCTTTTATCTCCGTTTCCTCCCTCCCATCGGTCCTCGATGCTCTCTCTCTCTCTGTACCCCCCCCCCCCCTCTTTCTCCTCCTCTTCCTCTGGTGTTTTTCTGGGTCAGACACGAGGAGAGACGTTTGGAGACATTTGGGGAATCTCACTTTAGTCGCTTCACATTTGCTCGTCTCCTCGACAGCTTTCTGCTGTTTAACATCATGTACTCTTCATCATCATCACCATCTTCATCTTCATCACCATCTTCATCACCATCATCACTAATAATGTCCATAAACACAGAACCACTGAATCATGAATATAGTTTATTATTACTACAATTACTCTGTCTGGACAAAACTTGAGCTTATAACAGTATCATAATACTGTAATATGATACAATAGTATCATAATACTGTAGTATCATAATACAGTATCATAATACTGTATTATCATAATACTGTATTATGATAATACAGTATCATAATACTGTCGTATGATACAGTAGTATCATAATACTGTATTATGATAATACAGTATCATAATACTGTCGTATGATACAGTAGTATCATAATACTGTATTATGATAATACAGTATCATAATCCTGTCGTATGATACAGTAGTATCATAATACTGTATTATGATAATACAGTATCATAATACTGTCGTATGATACAGTAGTATCATAATACTGTATTATGATAATACAGTATCATAATACTGTCGTATGATACAGTAGTATCATAATACTGTATTATCATAATACTGTAATATGATACAATAGTATCATAATACTGTAGTATCATAATACAGTATCATAATACTGTATTATCATAATACTGTATTATCATAATACTGTATTATCATAATACTGTATTATCATAATACTGTATTATGATAATACAGTATCATAATACTGTAGTATGATACAGTAGTATCATAATACTGTATTATCATAATACTGTATTATCATAATACTGTAGTATGATACAGTAGTATCATAATACTGTAGTATCATAATACTGTATTATGATACTACTGTAGTATCATAATACTGTATTATGATACTACAGTAGTATCATAATACTGTAGTATCATAATACTGTATTATGATACTACTGTAGTATCATAATACTGTAGTATCATAATACTGTATTATCATACTACAGTATTATCATAATACTGTAGTATCATAATACTGTATTATGATACTACAGTAGTATCATAATACTGTAGTATCATAATACTGTATTATGATACTACTGTAGTATCATAATACTGTAGTATCATAATACTGTATTATCATACTACAGTATTATCATAATACTGTATTATGATACGACTGTAGGATCATAATACTGTAGATACTACAGTAGTATGATACTGTAGTAGTATGATACTACAGTATTATGATACTGTATCATACTACAGTATCATAATACTGTAGTATCATAATACTGTAGTATGATACTGTAGTATCATACTACAGTATCATACTACTGTAGTATCTACAGTAGTATGATACTGTAGATACTACAGTATCATAATACTGTAGTATGATACTGTATTATGATACTGTAGTATCATACTACAGTATTATGATACTGTAGTATTATGATACTACAGTATTATGATACTGTAGTATCATAATACTGTAGTATCATACTACAGTATCATACTACTGTAGTATCTACAGTATTATGATACTACAGTATCATAATACTGTAGTATCATAATACTGTAGTATCATACTACAGTATTATGATACTGTAGTATCTACAGTATCATAATACTGTAGTATGATACTGTAGTATCATACTACAGTAGTATGATACTACAGTATTATGATACTGTAGTATTATGATACTACAGTATTATGATACTACAGTATTATGATACTGTAGTATCATAATACTGTAGTATGATACTACTGTAGTATCATACTACAGTATCATAATACTGTAGTATGATACTGCAGTATTATGATACTACAGTATCATAATACTGCAGTGGTGACAGTGACGTCTGTTGTCGTCAATATCAAGAGAGAAATGTTCTTTTTGTTATTTCCTTCTGTCTTCTGCTCCTGCAGCTCTTTAGCGCTCCTCAATGGGTTTAATGGGATTTTTAGCACCGAGCTAACCAGCAGGTTCTCTGTGTTAGCACTTCTCACTGGTTAGCATCAAGCTAACAAGTTGTTCTGTGTGTGTGTGTGTGTGTGTGTGTGTGTGTGTGTGTGTTTTTTGTTTTTTTCTCAGATCCGTGTGGATGGGATCCCGCCACCGGCCCAAAATGCTTTGCTGTACGAGACGGTGACGGTGGTGGAAGGGAAGCCGATCCTGAGAGACATGGTGTTCAGTCCAGACCATCAGTACATCTACCTGCTGAGTGACAGACAGGTGAGAGCGCACACACACACACACACACACTTATACACAGACACACACACATTCATTCATTTGAATATGAATTCTGTTATTTTAACATCTGCAGACAGGAAGTTGTGAATGTGAATAACAATACGGCTGGTGCCACAATACACAGTGTGTGTGTGTGTGTGTGTGTGTGTCCCATGTTAAAACTGTTATTGTACCGTTGAGAGGAAGCAGAGTTCAACAACTGTTGGTTCCTGTGCAGCTGATGACACACAAACACACACAGATGTTGTTGTTGGTGTGATGTCAGTAAACAGCTGCTGGAGTTCAGAGATTCTCCAATGAATCTTTAAAATGATTCAAATTTAAAGAATTTAATTAATTTTTTCAAATCATAAAGCAAAACTCACAAAGAGGTCTAGTGACAGGTGAGGACACACACACACACACACACACACACACAGAGGAGTGAGTTAACTGCAGTCTTACATAAACGTTCACATGAGACTTCAGCAGCCAATCAGAGCAGCCGAATGGTTCCCAGTTTACATGTGTACATGTACATGTACATGTGTAAACATGTACACAGTTTGTTCATTCATGTTGTTCGTTTATTTGAAACAGTTTTACATGTTTTATTCATGAGCTGGTTCCTTGGAGCAGAAGTGTTCGTCTGCTCCGTGTAAACCATGAATCTGCAGAATGTCAACGACTGTATGAGACCAAACCTGCAGAATCAGCTGCTTCATGAAGTCTGGTGGAGAGAAACAACGTCGCTGTTCCTTTAAGAAAAACCTCTGATAATGAGGTCAGAGAGGAGACAGGACTCTGTGTGTGTGTGTGTGTGTGTGTGAGACAATGAATGTATTCATGTGTGAACGTCTGAATAAGACAGACGGACAGAGTGTCCACTGTGCTTCACTGTGTTTACTGTCTCCCTGCTGCAATGACCTCTGGGTAAAAGATACTCCACACACACACATACAGACTAACTGTCTGTAAAATCAAGACTAATGTGTTACACACAGGCCTCAGGCTGTTACTGTCTGAGCAAAACCACCAAACCACACTGAGATAAGACACACACACACACACACACACACACACACACACATGACCATACAACCAAAAAAACACGATCAGGTGAATTAAACATATTTGCCTTTTTCTGACTGAAGCGTTGGTCACACACGATGTGTTGACGGACCTAACCCTAACCCTGACCCTGACCCTATTCCTCAGCTGTTGTTGTGTTCTCTGCTTCCTACCTGAGCGTGTGTGTGTTTGTGTTCTCTGCTTCCTACCTGAGCGTGTGTGTGTTTGTGTTCTCTGCTTCCTACCTGAGCGTGTGTGTGTTTGTGTTCTCTGCTTCCTACCTGAGCGTGTGTGTGTCTGTTCTCTGCTTCCTACCTGAGCGTGTGTGTGTTTGTGTTCTCTGCTTCCTACCTGAGCGTGTGTGTGTGTGTTCTCTGCTTCCTACCTGAGCGTGGTGTTCCTACCTGAGCGTGTGTGTGTGTTCTCTGCTTCCTACCTGAGCGTGTGTGTGTGTGTTCTCTGCTTCCTACCTGAGCGTGTGTGTGTGTGTTCTCTGCTTCCTACCTGAGCGTGTGTGTGTGTTCTCTGCTTCCTACCTGAGCGTGTGTGTGTGTTCTCTGCTTCCTACCTGAGCGTGTGTGTGTGTGTTCTCTGCTTCCTACCTGAGCGTGTGTGTGTGTGTTCTCTGCTTCCTACCTGAACGTGTGTGTGTGTGTGTGTTCTCTGCTTCCTACCTGAGCGTGTGTGTGTGTGTGTGTTCTCTGCCTCCTACCTGAGCGTGTGTGTGTGTGTTCTCTGCTTCCTACCTGAACGTGTGTGTGTGTGTGTTCTCTGCTTCCTACCTGAACGTGTGTGTGTGTTCTCTGCTTCCTACCTGAACGTGTGTGTGTGTTCTCTGCTTCCTACCTGAGCGTGTGTGTTTGTGTTCTCTGCTTCCTACCTGAGCGTGTGTGTGAGTGTGTTCTCTGCTTCCTACCTGAACGTGTGTGTGTTCTCTGCTTCCTACCTGAGCGTGTGTGTGTGTGTTCTCTGCTTCCTACCTGAGCGTGTGTGTGTGTTCTCTGCTTCCTACCTGAGCGTGTGTGTGTGTTCTCTGCTTCCTACCTGAGCGTGTGTGTGTGTTCTCTGCTTCCTACCTGAGCGTGTGTGTGTGTGTTCTCTGCTTCCTACCTGAGCGTGTGTGTGTGTTCTCTGCTTCCTACCTGAACGTGTGTGTGTGTGTGTGTTCTCTGCTTCCTACCTGAGCGTGTGTGTGTGTTCTCTGCTTCCTACCTGAGCGTGTGTGTGTGTTCTCTGCTTCCTACCTGAGCGTGTGTGTGTGTGTGTTCTCTGCTTCCTACCTGAGCGTGTGTGTGTTTGTGTTCTCTGCTTCCTACCTGAACGTGTGTGTGTGTGTGTTCTCTGCTTCCTACCTGAGCGTGTGTGTGTGTGTGTTCTCTGCTTCCTACCTGAGCGTGTGGGTGTGTGTTCTCTGCTTCCTACCTGAACGCGTGTGTGTGTGTTCTCTGCTTCCTACCTGAACGTGTGTGTGTGTGTTCTCTGCTTCCTACCTGAACGTGTGTGTGTGTGTTCTCTGCTTCCTACCTGAGCGTGTGGGTGTTCTCTGCTTCCTACCTGAACGTGTGTGTGTGTGTTCTCTGCTTCCTACCTGAACGTGTGTGTGTGTTCTCTGCTTCCTACCTGAACGTGTGTGTGTGTGTTCTCTGCTTCCTACCTGAACGCGTGTGTGTGTGTGTGTTCTCTGCTTCCTACCTGAACGCGTGTGTGTGTGTGTGTTCTCTGCTTCCTACCTGAACGTGTGTGTGTGTGTTCTCTGCTTCCTACCTGAACGTGTGTGTGTGTGTTCTCTGCTTCCTACCTGAACGTGTGTGTGTGTGTGTGTTCTCTGCTTCCTCCCTGAACGCGTGTGTGTGTGTGTGTTCTCTGCTTCCTACCTGAGCGTGTGTGTGTGTGTTCTCTGCTTCCTACCTGAGCATGTGTGTGTGTTCTCTGCTTCCTACCTGAGCGTGTGTGTGTGTTCTCTGCTTCCTACCTGAGCGTGTGTGTGTGTGTTCTCTGCTTCCTACCTGAGCGTGTGTGTGTGTGTTCTCTGCTTCCTACCTGAGCGTGTGTGTGTTCTCTGCTTCCTACCTGAACGTGTGTGTGTGTGTGTTCTCTGCTTCCTACCTGAGCGTGTGTGTGTGTGTGTGTTCTCTGCCTCCTACCTGAGCGTGTGTGTGTGTGTTCTCTGCTTCCTACCTGAACGTGTGTGTGTGTGTGTTCTCTGCTTCCTACCTGAAC
>JAFEUB010001803.1:40000-72500 GCA_024529925.1 Ophthalmolycus amberensis
GCTGCTGTTTCCTCTCTTTGTTTCCTCGTCTCTTGTTTCATTTACTCTTGTTTCCTCTCCTCTCCTTGTTTCCTCTTTTGTTGTTTCCTCTCTTGTTGTTTCCTCTTTTGTTGTTTCCTCTTTTGTTGTTTCCTCTTTTGTTGTTTCCTCTCTTGTTTCCTCTCTTGTTGTTTCCTCTCTTGTTTCCTCTCGTTTCCTCTTTTGTTGTTTCCTCTCTTGTTGTTTCCTCTCTTGTTGTTTCCTCTTTTGTTGTTTCCTCTCTTGTTTCCTCTCTTGTTTCCTCTTTTGTTGTTTCCTCTCTTGTTTCCTCTCGTTTCCTCTTTTGTTGTTTCCTCTTTTGTTGTTTCCTCTCTTGTTTCCTCTCTTGTTTCCTCTCTTGTTTCCTCTCGTTTCCTCTTTTGTTGTTTCCTCTCTTGTTTCCTCTCTTGTTTCCTCTTTTGTTGTTTCCTCTCTTGTTTCCTCTCGTTTCCTCTTTTGTTGTTTCCTCTTGTTGTTTCCTCTCTTGTTGTTTCCTCTTTTGTTGTTTCCTCTCTTGTTTCCTCTCGTTTCCTCTCTTGTTGTTTCCTCTCTTGTTGTTTCCTCTCTTGTTGTTTCCTCTTTTGTTGTTTCCTCTCTTGTTGTTTCCTCTCTTGTTGTTTCCTCTTTTGTTGTTTCCTCTCTTGTTGTTTCCTCTTTTGTTGTTTCCTCTCTTGTTGTTTCCTCTCGTTTCCTCTCTTGTTTCCTCTCGTTTCCTCTCTTGTTGTTTCCTCTTTTGTTGTTTCCTCTCTTGTTGTTTCCTCTTTTGTTGTTTCCTCTCTTGTTGTTTCCTCTCTTGTTGTTTCCTCTCTTGTTGTTTCCTCTTTTGTTGTTTCCTCTCTTGTTGTTTCCTCTCTTGTTGTTTCCTCTCTTGTTGTTTCCTCTTTTGTTGTTTCCTCTTTTGTTGTTTCCTCTCTTGTTGTTTCCTCTCTTGTTGTTTCCTCTCTTGTTGTTTCCTCTTTTGTTGTTTCCTCTTTTGTTGTTTCCTCTCTTGTTGTTTCCTCTTTTGTTGTTTCCTCTTTTGTTGTTTCCTCTCTTGTTGTTTCCTCTCTTGTTGTTTCCTCTCTTGTTGTTTCCTCTTTTGTTGTTTCCTCTCTTGTTGTTTCCTCTCTTGTTGTTTCCTCTTTTGTTGTTTCCTCTCTTGTTGTTTCCTCTCTTGTTGTTTCCTCTTTTGTTGTTTCCTCTCTTGTTGTTTCCTCTCTTGTTGTTTCCTCTTTTGTTGTTTCCTCTCTTGTTGTTTCCTCTCTTGTTGTTTCCTCTCCTGTTTGTTCAGACTTAACATCACTAAGTTAAATAAAGAAATAATAGTCTGTGTATCTCCATGACAACAGATGTTTTTACCCCCCCCCCCCTCCTCTCAGGTGCACTTCCTGTGTCAGCAGTGAGTTCCCGTGCCATTGGTGTAAATATCGTCACGTCTGCACCAACAACCTGCAGGACTGCTCCTTCCAGGAGGGACGAGTCAGCAACATGGAGGTACCTGAACACACCACACACACACACACACACACAGTTTAAAACCCTCCGTCTGGTGCGTTCAAGGACTCCGGTTCTCTGACGCATCGATGAGCAACGTTCTCACCAAACGAACAGAACAAGAATCAAACTTTAAAAGGTTCAAACTGTCTCTTCTGTTCTATTCTCTCAGCTGGATCACATGACATCATCACACGACATCATCACACTGACATCATCACACGACATCGTCACATGACCATCGTCATATTTACATATTGATCATTATGTAAATGTATTTTATCTGCAGCTCGTTGATTCGATGAAACTAATACCTGCATGGACGGAAGGCACAAACACCAGTTTGGCCCTTTAATATAACTTTCTTTTTTATTTCCTACAATAATATTACAGTTAATATTAATAGAAATAATATAGTTTTCAATCTGAAACATAAACACTATAAACTGAAATGAAAGAGGACTTAAAAACAAATACTATGTCTTTCAAAACATTGAGTGACACTTTATTTTATTATAAGAAATATTATATGTTTTTCCTTTAAACGTATTTTAAATGTTGCCTAAATACAATCAGCTGTTTACGTAAATAATGTCAATAAAGAAGGATTCTCTGTTTCCTCTTCTTGTTTCCTCTCCTCTGTTGTTTCCTCTCTTCTTGTTTCCTCTCCTCTTCTTGTTTCCTCTCCTCTGTTGTTTCCTCTCCTCTTCTTGTTCCCTCTCCTCTTCTTGTTCCCTCTCCTCTTCTTGTTTCCTCTCCTCTTCTTGTTCCCTCTCCTCTTCTTGTTTCCTCTCCTCTGTTGTTTCCTCTCCTCTTCTTGTTCCCTCTCCTCTTCTTGTTTCCTCTCCTCTGTTGTTTCCTCTCCTCTGTTGTTTCCTCTCCTCTTCTTGTTTCCTCTCCTCTTCTTGTTCCCTCTCCTCTTCTTGTTTCCTCTCCTCTGTTGTTTCCTCTCTTCTTGTTTCCTCTCCTCTGTTGTTTCCTCTCCTCTTCTTGTTTCCTCTCCTCTGTTGTTTCCTCTCCTCTTCTTGTTTCCTCTCCTCTGTTGTTTCCTCTCCTCTTCTTGTTTCCTCTCCTCTGTTGTTTCCTCTCCTCTTCTTGTTTCCTCTCCTCTTCTTGTTTCCTCTCCTCTCTTGTTTCCTCTCCTCTTCTTGTTTCCTCTCCTCTTCTTGTTTCCTCTCCTCTTCTTGTTTCCTCTCCTCTTCTTGTTTCCTCTCCTCTTCTTGTTTCCTCTCCTCTGTTGTTTCCTCTCCTCTTCTTGTTTCCTCTCCTCTGTTGTTTCCTCTCCTCTTCTTGTTTCCTCTCCTCTTCTTGTTTCCTCCTCTTCTTGTTTCCTCTCCTCTGTTGTTTCCTCTCCTCTTCTTGTTTCCTCTCCTCTGTTGTTTCCTCTCCTCTTCTTGTTTCCTCTCCTCTTCTTGTTTCCTCTCCTCTGTTGTTTCCTCTCCTCTTCTTGTTTCCTCTCCTCTGTTGTTTCCTCTCCTCTTCTTGTTTCCTCTCCTCTGTTGTTTCCTCTCCTCTTCTTGTTTCCTCTCCTCTGTTGTTTCCTCTCCTCTTCTTGTTTCCTCTCCTCTGTTGTTTCCTCCTCTTCTTGTTTCCTCTCCTCTGTTGTTTCCTCTCCTCTTCTTGTTTCCTCTCCTCTGTTGTTTCCTCTCCTCTTCTTGTTTCCTCTCCTCTTCTTGTTTCCTCCTCTTCTTGTTTCCTCTCCTCTGTTGTTTCCTCTCCTCTTCTTGTTTCCTCTCCTCTGTTGTTTCCTCTCCTCTTCTTGTTTCCTCTCCTCTTCTTGTTTCCTCTCCTCTGTTGTTTCCTCTCCTCTTCTTGTTTCCTCTCCTCTGTTGTTTCCTCTCCTCTTCTTGTTTCCTCTCCTCTGTTGTTTCCTCTCCTCTTCTTGTTTCCTCTCCTCTGTTGTTTCCTCTCCTCTTCTTGTTTCCTCTCCTCTGTTGTTTCCTCTCCTCTTCTTGTTTCCTCTCCTCTGTTGTTTCCTCTCCTCTTCTTGTTTCCTCTCCTCTTCTTGTTTCCTCCTCTTCTTGTATTCCTCTCCTCTGCTTGTTTCCTCTCCTCTTCTTGTTTCCTCTCCTCTGTTGTTTCCTCTCCTCTTTCTCCTTGTTTCCTCTCCTCTTCTTGTTTCCTCTCCTCTGTTGTTTCCTCTCCTCTTCTTGTTTCCTCTCCTCTGTTGTTTCCTCTCCTCTTCTTGTTTCCTCTCCTCTGTTGTTTCCTCTCCTCTTCTTGTTTCCTCTCCTCTTCTTGTTTCCTCTCCTCTGTTGTTTCCTCTCCTCTTCTTGTTTCCTCTCCTCTTCTTGTTTCCTCTCCTCTGTTGTTTCCTCTCCTCTTCTTGTTTCCTCTCCTCTGTTGTTTCCTCTCCTCTTCTTGTTTCCTCTCCTCTGTTGTTCCCTCTCCTCTTCTTGTTTCCTCTCCTCTGTTGTTTCCTCTCCTCTGTTGTTTTCTCTCCTCTTCTTGTTTCCTCTTCTCGTTTCCTCTCCTCTGTTGTTTCCTCTCTTCTTGTTTCCTCTCTCCTTGTCTCCTCTCCTCTTGTTTCCTCTCTTGTTTCCATACATATTAAATAATATATGTGTAGCTCATGTTTTTCTCTGTAATGCTGCTGACTAACAAACAGGAACATGACCTCGCTGTCAACAAGATGACTATAATCAACATGTTCACACTCTCTGAAATCAGAAGTACAAACATTTAAATGTTCTTTTTTCTGCTTCGATAAAGAAACAAACACTGAAGAAAAGAGTTGTATTATGTTTTGGTTTGTTTATTCAATGAGTTGTGATGTAAAACACAAACACCTTCATTATTTAATTGATTGAAAGCTCGTTAGCAGCAGCGATCGTCTCGTTGACCTGATGTGTCATCGCCGGGTGACAGTAACAACCTCTGATTGGCTAATTGGTTAATGGAAGATGAATAGCCTCTTAATTGACATGAAAGCAGCCAATCACAGCAATTAATGTTAATTACTGGGCAATTAGGCCGACTACAGAGAGGGAGGGGGGAGAGAAAAACACAGAGACAAACAGGAAGAAGGAGCGGTTTTTCAGAGTAAAAGCCTCTGAACTGATAACAGAAGGACTATTTCGAGAAGACTTTTTAACAAAAAGCTCCGTCTCTGTTACGATCAGTAAAATACATTCAGTAGCTAGCATAGCATAGCTAATGCTAACGCCCTGTGCTAATGTTAGCTCCACTAACATTTTATAAACGAGTCTCACTGTTACACAACGCTCAACACGACGACCTCCAGATCACTGAACCAGGAACCAGAGATGAGAGTCTGTGATTGGACAGTCTGAGTTAGAGGGGCGGGGCTTAGCGAACTGCAGCCGTCAATAACGTTTTAAATACATTCGGTGTCATACAAACACATCATAACACTGACTCTAGTGTGTATTTATGGCCTGTCAATCAAAATGTATCACAATAATCAACTTTATTTAGACGGCACAAAGAAATGACATTTAAATGTAATTCTGTAACAGGTGAGCTGAGTGTTTAAATAAATGTCCAATGTTTGCTGAGAGCCTCAGAGCCACAGTTGGTCTTTATCCAAAACACACACGCTCTCACACACACACACACACTCCCTCTCTCTCACACTCACACACACACTCACTGTCACGATCTCCACAGTCGCTGCTGGCGTCCGCTGTGCTCTCGTCCACTTCCTGTGGAGCTAATGGTCTTCCTGTCAGTCACAAGGCAATTAATTACCGTGGCGATGCTCATTAATAAAGGTTTCACCCCACTGAGTGTGAGTGTGTGTGTGTTTCAGTAGCCTCAGGAAGTTCCAAAGCTTGGATCTGTCACCAGCTGTCCATTACTGAACACACACACACACACACTGTTGGCTGTGTGTGTTACAGTATGATACAATACACACAGATATAGATCCATTATATTCCAAATAATACATATAAAGATTATTATTCCCAATGACAAATATTTGTTCAAATATACTGTATATTTTATTCCCTCATTTATATATTAATATTTTCATTAATAACTTAATAAACTCTCCAACACTCAAACCACAGGTTCCCAAAGTGATTGACGGGTCAGTTAATACGACAATAAAAGGGTGATTAATAATTCCTGATGCTGCCACATCTAAAGCTTCTCTGATCAATGATTGATTCTAATAATGGAGGAAAAGTCTGTGTCACACTTCTATGCTGACGATGTCATCTTTTATGCCATCAGCTCCGACACAGTTCACAGCATGTTATTGTATTATTATTTATTTATTCCATCTTTTATTTTCCTCCAGACCTCTTTGTATGGAGGACCACAGCTGTCGTAATATAAATAAGTAAAATCATAAAGAAAGAAATGTAGTAATAAAATCCTCAAAAGAATGTGCAGGTTAATATGAAAATAAATAATATGCTATAGTATAATAATATTAATATATATATTAATATAATAGACACATAACTTATTTTTGTATTTATTTATTTGCATATTTAATTATTATCACTGAATGCTATCTATTGATTTATTCTTATTTCTGTGTATATTTATTTATTTCAAAATAACCTGCACATTCATTTCATAATATAAGCTTTTATTTCTAACTTATTTTTTATCATTTATTTATTTATTATGGTAGCTTTTGTCCTCCATATTTTTTATCAACCTAAAACGGCAAACAGACTAAATGTTTGTGTCAGAAGAGAACGGAGCTAAAACATTAAATCTATATTTATTTCACTGTTTGTGTTGACGGTGATGTCCCCCCCCCTGCCCCCCCCTCTCTACAGGGTTGTCCACAGATCCTCCCCACCTCCGACATCCTGGTCCCGGCCGGGATGGTTCGTCCAATCACGTTGCGAGCTCGTAACCTCCCTCAGCCTCAGTCGGGTCAGAAGAACTACGAGTGTGTGTTCAACATCCAGGGGAAAGTCCAGAGGATCCCAGCGGTCCGCTTCAACTCCTCCTGCATCCAGTGTCAGAACACCTCGGTGAGGCACTACACTACCCAGCATGCACCGCTCCATCTTTACACAGGCCACTGTGTGTGTGGTCGTAGTAACTGTGGTACTTCAGGTGGTGGTAGTGTTTTGATATTTCTGCGTCTTTCTTTGTGTCTGACTTTCTCTCGTCCCAAAGATTTATTGCAGTAGCAGCAGTATTAGTACTACAAGCAGCAGTATTAGCAATACAAGCAGCAGTATTAGTACTACAAGCAGTAGTATTAGTAGTAGTAGCAGCAGTATTAGTACTACAAGCAGCAGTATTAGCAATACAAGCAGCAGTATTAGCAATACAAGCAGCAGTATTAGTACTACAAGCAGTAGTATTAGTAGTAGAAGCAGCAGTATTAGTAGTAGAAGCAGCAGTATTAGTAGTAGTAGCAGCAGTATTAGTAGTAGAAGCAGCAGTATTAGTAGTAGAAGCAGCAGCAGTATTAGTAGTAGTAGCAGCAGTATAAGTACTACAAGCAGCAGTATTGAGTACTACAAGCAGCAGTATTAGTACTACAGGCAGCAGTATTAGTAGTAGAAGCAGCAGTATTAGTACTACAAGCAGCAGTATTACTACTACAAGCAGCAGTATTAGTAGTAGTAGCAGCGGTATTAGTACTACAAGCAGCAGTATTAGTAGTAGAAGCAGCAGTATTAGTAGTAGTAGCAGCAGTATTAGTAGTAGAAGCAGCAGTATTAGTAGTAGTAGCAGCAGTATTAGTAGTAGAAGCAGCAGCAGCAGTATTAGTAGTAGAAGCAGCAGTATTAGTAGTAGAAGCAGCAGCAGCAGTATTAGTAGTAGTAGCAGCAGTATTAGTAGTAGTAGCAGCAGTATTAGTAGTAGAAGCAGCAGCAGTATTAGTAGTAGTAGCAGCAGTATTAGTACTACAAGCAGCAGCAGTATTAGTAGTAGCAGCAGCAGTAGTAGTAGTAGTTGTAGAAGCAGCAGCAGTATTAGTAGTAGTAGTAGCAGCAGTATAAGTACTACAAGCAGCAGTATTGAGTACTACAAGCAGCAGTATTAGTGCTACAAGCAGCAGTATTAGTAGTAGAAGCAGCAGTATTAGTACTACAAGCAGCAGTATTAGTCGTAGAAGCAGCAGTATTAGTACTACAAGCAGCAGTATTAGTAGTAGAAGCAGCAGTATTAGTACTACAAGCAGCAGTATTAGTAGTAGAAGCTGTAGTACTACTTCCTTCACCCCAACGTCTCTCCGGTTGTCACGGCGACCTCAGTCTGATTGATGACCCGGTGACCTCCAGAGGTCAGAGGTCAGAGAGTAGTGACACACACACACACACACACTGTTGTCTCTGCTCATTTCCTGTCCTTCATCTGTCTTCCTGTCGGTGAGCCGCCCTTCTCACACACACACACACACTGACATACCGCTACTTACCACAGTAACAGTGTGTGTTTAATTAAGTTACCATTCTCAGAGGAAATTTGCCATTTAGTACAACACACACACACACACACACACACGCTCAGCTCAGTCTTCAAAATAAAAGCCCAGTGTTTTGTTGAGGTTCAGTTCAATGTCGAGTTATTTGGTGAAAGAACTTCAGGAATAAAGACTCACTGTGTTCTTAAAGGGACAGTTCATCATTTGGAGAAACGGTCCTTCTGAGAGTCGACGAGGTTAGCTTAGCTTAGCATAAAGACTGGATCTGTACTAAAATCCAACAAGCAGCACCTCTGAAGCTCACTGATCAACATCAGTCATCAACCTCCGGTTCTTGAAGTGAAGTCAAAGCTTCATGCTTTAAAGCTGCATTCTCTCTAGTGTCCACCAGGGGGCGACTCCTCTGGTTGTATAGAAGTCTATGAGAAAATGACTCTACTTCTCTCTTGATTTATTACCTCAGTAAACATTGTAAACATGAGTTTATGGTCTCAATCTCTAGTTTCAAGTCTTCTTCAATACAGCATGATGTTCATTTAGTACATTATGGTCCATTTAGAGTCAAACAGACCATAAAGCAGGGGATGCTTTAGGGCGGGGCTACACGCTGATTGACAGGTCACAAATTGTGTTTTTTTACATTTCTGTTTGTGTACGCGTTAAAAAAACAAGCTATGATGAGTTTTCACTGTTGATTTAACATCTCTATTACATGTTGATGCCTCCATGACCAAGTTAAGCAGATGAGACTGAGGACAGCTATGTAGAAGAAAAGATGTTCACTTTGTCTAATATGTAGCTTGACAGAGTTCTCATGTGTGTCCTGGTGTTCTCATGTTTCCTTACTTCCTCATCCCTCACTCCCTACCCTGGTGTTCTCATGTTTCCTTACCTCCTCATCCCTCACTCCCTACCCTGGTGTTCTCATGTTTCCTTACCTCCTCATCCCTCACTCGCTACCCTGGTGTTCTCATGCAAATAAATAAGTAAGAGATTGATATTAAAAAATATAGATAATGTTTTTCTGTTCAGGGCAAAACATTGATCACACACGATGTGTTCAAAGACAGTGGGACGGTTAGACGTCCATCAATAATGTCTGTTTACAAGATGAGAGGTGTCATTTTAAGGAAAGTCGTGAAGAAGTCAAGGAAGGATATTTACACACTCACACACTCTGTGACATTAAGACTCAGCAGGAGACAGACAGAGACACATGACAGAGCACATACAACCAACATGTATCACATATATGAACATCACATGACAGCAGGGTCACATGGTGCTTCATGAAGACGGAGAGAAAAGAGTTCACACAGCTGAGAGGAGATCTCCCCAATGCTGACAGGACATATGTACACATATAATACACACATATATATATATATATATATATACATACAGTATATATATATCACCTATAGATGCACTCGCTCAGTGGTTCTCAAACGTTTTCTGTCGCGCCCCACTTTGGAGGAAGAACAATGTTCATGCGCCACCGCCCCAACACAATGCTCCATGTTGAACTTTTATTGAAACAACATTTTGTGACTCCTCCATCTGTGCTTTTTCAAATAACAGAATAAAGAAAATTGCAATCACTTTCAAGTAAACCAGATTGCTCCATCAAACACAATGTGCATCACTTTGTTAGAACAATGCAAATAAAGTTCAATCTGTGCAAGAAATAGCTTATTGTGGCTGCAATGCACCTATTTTGCACTGAATATCTTTCTAAGATGATAACAATAAAGTGCAACCTGTGAAAAACTAAACAAAACGAGTTCAAATATTTGGCAATAAAGAGTTTTACTGAGTTTTACACTGCATATCTTTTCAAAACAACAATAACGTGCAACCTGTGCAAAACTAAACTAAATGCTTTTAAATATCAGCTTTAAAATGTAGCATTCTAAAAGTAAAATGATAGCTGTGACAATAGCTGTGATAATAATAATAGCTGCACGTGGGACTGTTGGGCCTGTTGGTCCACTGGCTGTGGTCATCACAGTGAACAGTGTGATGAGGACATGTGAGCCCTTGTTGCTGTTGTTCATCTCCTTGGAGCAGAGGCTGCATTCATCATACCCTGAATATCAATGTGTTTAAAACACTGTGACAGCAGGAAGCTGTACTCACGTCTGTTTAGACCTCCACCTTTATCCAGAACCACCTCCACCTTTATCCAGCCCAGCTCCACCTTTATCCAGGCCCAGCTCCACCTTTATCCAGGCCCAGCTCCACCTTTATCCAGGCCCAGCTCCACCTTTATCCAGCCCAGCTCCACCTTTATCCAGGCCCAGCTCCACCTTTATCCAGGCCCAGCTCCACCTTTATCCAGAACCAGCTCCACTTTTATCCAAGCCCACCTCCACCTTTATCCAGCCCAGTTCCACCTTTATCCAGGCCCAGTTCCACCTTTATCCAGAACCAGCTCCACCTTTATCCAGGCCCAGCTCCACCTTTAACCAGGCCCACCTCCACCTTTATCCAGGCCCACCTCCACCTTTATCCAGCCCAGCTCCACCTTTATCCAGGCCCAGCTCCACCTTTATCCAGGCCCACCTCCACCTTTATCCAGGCCCAGCTCCTCCTTTATCCAGGCCCAGCTCCACCTTTATCCAGGCCCACCTCCACCTTTATCCAGGCCCACCTCCACCTTTATCCAGCCCAGCTCCACCTTTATCCAGGCCCAGCTCCACCTTTATCCAGGCCCACATCCACCTTTATCCAGGCCCAGCTCCACCTTTATCCAGGCCCACCTCCACCTTTATCCAGGCCCACCTCTACCTTTATCCAGGCCCAGCTCCACCTTTATCCAGGCCCACCTCCACCTTTATCCAGGCCCAGCTCCTCCTTTATCCAGGCCCACCTCCACCTTTATCCAGGCCCAGCTCCACCTTTATCCAGCCCAGCTCCACCTTTATCCAGGCCCACCTCCACCTTTATCCAGGCCCAGCTCCTCCTTTATCCAGGCCCACCTCCACCTTTATCCAGGCCCACCTCCACCTTTATCCAGGCCCAGCTCCACCTTTATCCAGGCCCACCTCCACCTTTATCCAGGCCCACCTCCACCTTTATCCAGACCAGCTCCACCTTTATCCAGCCCAGCTCCACCTTTATCCAGGCCCAGCTCCACCTTTATCCAGGCCCACCTCCACCTTTATCCAGGCCCAGCTCCTCCTTTATCCAGGCCCACCTCCACCTTTATCCAGACCCAGCTCCACCTTTATCCAGCCCAGCTCCACCTTTATCCAGCCCAGCTCCACCTTTATCCAGGCCCAGCTCCACCTTTATCCAGGCCCACCTCCACCTTTATCCAGGCCCAGCTCCTCCTTTATCCAGGCCCACCTCCACCTTTATCCAGGCCCACCTCCACCTTTATCCAGGCCCAGCTCCACCTTTATCCATGCCCAGCTCCACCTTTATCCAGGCCCACCTCCACCTTTATCCAGCCCAGCTCCACCTTGTGTGTGTGACTCATGATGCAGCTCTGTTGGGCTCAGCTGGCTGCTTTTAATGGAAAATCAGAGCATTAGACACACACACATCGCTCTCTCTCTCGATTGGTCGCGGTATTTCACATATTTCAGCTGTGTGTCATCGCTCTGACACGCACGCACGCAAACACACACACACTATGAAAAATGTGGTCATTCTCACAGCTCTGCAGAAAAGATCATTTTAATATGAATTACAGCCGTGTGTGTGTGTGTGTGTGTGTGGGTGTGCGCGAGGTAAAAAGCAGTAATACTGGTTTGATGTTGAAGTATTTTTTTTGCTGATGAGGGAATATTGAACTGAAGCTGCTCTGACTAAATTAAATCTCTTAATTAATGTGTGCGTGCAGCAGACTCATTTTTTCCATTATTTTGCTGAAGTAAGGTTATATAGCTGCCACCTCTTAATGTGTGTGTGTGTGTGTGTGTGTGTCTCAAAAACGCTGTTGAAAAGACAGAGGGACTGTATGTCAGCTCGACTCGACTGGCACCAGATAATCTGACTCACACAGTGACATTACTGTGTGTCTCAGGTGAGGGCAGCAGGTCGATCGGGTTCATTGTGTTGTTTCTCTAACTGCTTTTTGTTGGTTTCCATGGAGACCTGCAGCCGCCATGACAACACCAGTCTGCTCTGTGTGTGTGTGTTGTACTACTATTCGATGTACAAATACACAGTATATTGTTATGCTACCTGTAGTAATATTAGCTGTACTTCTACAGAATTTGTTGTAGTACTAGTGGAGCAGGTATTAGCAACACTAGCTGGGTTAGTCTCTGCTACAGTGCTGTGTGTAGTAGTAGTGTCTGTAATAGAAAGGATGAATTGTGTTGTAGTAGTATCTGTAATAGAAAGGATGAATTGTATTGTAGTAGTATTTACTGTAAGTTAATATGTAGTAAAATGAGCTGCATTACACATTTAAATGTAATAACACTTTAATCACTAAATACTATCAAACAGCTGATGTTACACCTGCTAATTCAATGTTAGCGATAAGATAAGTTTATTTATCCTCAGGGAAATGTACTATTTGTTAATCACTTCTAATCTTATCTTGCTAGCATTACATCAGCTTGATGCTAACATAACAGTAGCTTAATGTCAGCATAACCTTAGCTTGATGCTACCATGATGTCAGCTTAATGCCAGCATAACTTTAGCTTAATACTGCCATAATGTTAGCTTGATGCTACCATAACTTTAGCTTAATGCTACCATAACTTTAGCTTGATGCTAGCATAACTTTAGCTTGATGCTACCATGATGTCAGCTTCATGCCAGCATAACTTTAGCTTGATGCGAGCATAACTTTAGCTTAATACTGCCATAATGTTAGCTTCTTGCCAGCATAACTTTAGCTTGATGCTACCATGTCATGTTAATGCCAGCATAACTTTAGCTTGATGCTACCATAATGTTAGTATAACTTTAGCTTGATGCTACCATGACGTTAGCTTAATACGAGCATAACTTTAGCTTGATGCAAACATAATGTTAGCTTGATGCTAGCATAACATTAGCTTGATGATACCATAACATTAGCTTTCTGTCTCGTAGCTAAGTCGAAGGCTTCTCTGAGCTAAGTTGTCCGTCCTATTTACTGGAGCAGTGACGTTCCAACGTTTCCATTGCATCATTATGGGATGGTAATGATTGTTCCTGGTGTTAGCAAAACACTAGTTTCCTAGTTAAACCGTCAGACTGATTTTGTCCTCTCTGGGCCTCCGTAGTACTGGTATGAAGGAGACGAATCTGGAGACCTCCCAGTGGACTTCTCCATCGTCTGGGACGGAGACTTCTTCATCGACAAGCCTTCAGCTATGAAAGGTAAAACAAACAAAGACACAAAGTCATGAACATATTATCAATCATCATCCTGATGAAGTGTGATTGTTTTCTAGATTTAATGTCAATTAAAACGCGTTGACCCTAAATGAATCAAGCATTTTAATACTCAAATATGAATGTTTTTGTATTTAATAATCGAAAATATAATTGATGCGGAAAGTAAGAAGCACAAACCACTTTAGAAGAAGTGTAAAGGAAAAATAGTCGCACACTTTTTAATAATTTAATGATTGACCAACGTTTTGACACTCTTTGTCCTCTTTACACTGAAGAAGACAATTCAAAGAAAGTCGGGAAGGAAACGCATGTTTTCAAACGATCCCTAAAATTACACCGTTTATCACAGAAGCAGTAAAACTTGCTGTCATTATCGTGAGATGTTCATCTTTCAGACTGTCCTTGAACACATCATGTGTGAACAACGCTTCTGTCAAAAAAACAACCAAATCTAAGCTTAAAATTATATTTCATCAAAAACATTTTATTCTGAAAGTCTCATTTAAAATCTCTCCCCAAATAACATCTGTACTTTGTGTGTGTGTGTGTGTGTGTCTCTCTCTCCTCAGCATTGCTGTATAAGTGTGAAGCTCAGCGCTCCAGCTGTGGTCAGTGTCTCAAAGCTCCCACAGCCTTTGAATGCGGCTGGTGCTCAGAGAGCAGGAAGTGTCTCCTGAGACAACATTGTTCTTCAGCCGAGAGCAGCTGGATGCACCACGGACGACACAACCTACGCTGTAGCCACCCACGGATCACTAAGGTAGGGAGTCAGCCTAAACGCCCAACTGTTGAATGGGCCGTCGTTGCGAAGTGGCACAAATTGAGCACAAATACAATGTAGTGGCTGTTTGGCCTACATTGCATTGGGAGTTTACAGGTTAAAAGCGTCAATTGGACCAAAAGTGTACTGAAGCCGGAAATGCTACGGGGGGCGACATTAAGTCATTTTCTACACCGAAGGACCTCAGATAGGATGTTGGGTGCAATTTCCAGACTGTTTGGGCTATTTGATGAGTTATTTAGCATGTTGTAGAAATGGAGGACATTTGGGTCAATGTTGGCAGATTGGGTTGGGATTATTGGCCTACATATAAGGGAACTGCCATTTCCTGGACAAAAAGGTCTGCGAAATGGCAGTTTTCCAGCTATAAGGGAACTGCCTTTTCCCGGACAAATTTACACCGCACATGTAGTCGAAATAGCAGTTTTTGAGTTTTAACTCAAAAACTGCCATTTCGATTACATTTGATTGGGCTCTCATGTAGGCCAATTATCCCAACCAAAATGGCACATTTGTTCTCATTTCTCCCAAACAATATCTTCAATGTGCTTTGGGCTAGGAGGCTGAAACTTATGAGGGGGGCATACCTGGGAACAGCCCACCAGGTGCGCAAAGTTTCAAGCAAATCGGTTGAGTTTGAGTTTTGAGCAAAATCGATACCTTGTGCTACTTTGCCTGAGATTTCAAAAAGTTGGAATTTCTCCAATCCTTTTCATTTTCATACCAATGGATCTATCCTTTGAGAAGATAGTACAATCCAAATTCCTAGCCCTAAGCATTGTGGAGATTTTCTAGGTTAAACTTCAGCTTCCTTCCAACTCAAAAAGTTGCCAAAATTTTCCCATTTGTCCCAAACCACAGATTCTGTATAATTAAGAGTTGGTCCAAGATTTGTAATTTTCAAAGCGGGGAATCGAACAGTTGAGAAGATATTGCAGTTCAAAACATCAATCCCGCAAAGCTGGCCATGAATTGGCCGAAATGTTCCCATTCATCCCCCCAAATGGCAGTTTCTGGCACATTTCACCCACCAAATGGCCCAAATGATTGGGGGAAAATGTTCCAAATGGCAGTTTTTCTTCTGAAAGTCCCTGGGGTTTTCCCCCCTGGTGGCCAAAAGCGGAAAAGGGCCAATTGGGAGAACTCTTCCAAAACTTTGGAAAATCCGACCGACGGTCTGAACGGAGCGCCGCTTTCCTGCGAAGAACTTTGGCAAATGTAAGATAAGATAAGATAAGATAATCCTTTATTAGTCCCTCAGTGGGGAAATTACAGGATTACAGCAGCATTGCTCACAAGTAATAAAAATCAAGATAAAAATCAAGTAATATAATAAACTAAACAGTAAACAGTAGAACAGTAATAAAATAAGACAGTAAGAAGAGTATTAGATATACTAAATAAATATGCCAGTATATACAGAATATACAGAATATACAGAATATACAGGCGGATCAGGTAAATGTGATATGTTCCCTAGTGGTCTCACTTCATTTTAGCGGCACTCCTTGTACCCGGTAGGATGAGGTGAAAATTGAGATTTTTATCTTTATGGCCCAATATTAATGTAAAACGCCTCAGGTGTGTTCAGGCCGGGAATCAAACCCACAAATCACTAAGGTGGGGAATCAAACCGACGCATCAGTAAGGTAGGGAATCAAACCCACAAATCACTAAGGTGGGGAATCAAACCCACAAATCACTAAGGTAGGGAATCAAACCCATGCATCACTAAGGTAGGGAATCAAACCCACAAATCACTAAGGTGGGGAATCAAACCCACAAATCACTACGGTGGGGAATCAAACTCACAAATCACGAAGGTAGCGAATCAAACCCACAAATCACTAAGGTATGGAATCAAACCCACCAATCACTAAGGTAGAGAATCAAACCCACAAATCACTAAGGTAGAGAATCAAACCCACGAATCACTAAGGTAGAGAATCAAACCCACAAATCACTAAGGTATGGAATCAAACCCACCAATCACTAAGGTAGAGAATCAAACCCACAAATCACTAAGGTAGAGAATCAAACCCACAAATCACTAAGGTAGCGAATCAAACCCACAAATCACTAAGGTATGGAATCAAACCCACCAATCACTAAGGTAGAGAATCAAACCCACAAATCACTAAGGTAGAGAATCAAACCCACAAATCACTAAGGTAGAGAATCAAACCCACGAATCACTAAGGTAGAGAATCAAACCCACGAATCACCAAGGTAGGGAATCAAACCCACGCATCACTAAGGTAGGGAATCAAACCCACGAATCACTAAGGTAGAGAATCAAACCCACGAATCACTAAGGTAGGGAATCAAACCCACGAATCACTGAGGTAGAGAATCAAACCCACGCATCACTAAGGTAGAGAATCAAACCCACGCATCACTCAGGTAGAGAATCAAACCCACGCATCACTCAGGTAGAGAATCAAACCCACGCATCACTAAGGTAGAGAATCAAACCCACGAATCACTAAGGTAGGGAATCAAACCCACGAATCACTAAGGTAGGGAATCAAACCCACGGATCACCAAGGTAGAGAATCAAACCCACGAATCACTAAGGTAGGGAATCAAACCCATGCATCACTAAGGTAGAGAATCAAACCCACGAATCACTAAGGTAGAGAATCAAACCCACGAATCACTAAGGTAGAGAATCAAACCCACAAATCACTAAGGTAGGGAATCAAACCCACGAATCACTAAGGTAGAGAATCAAACCCACGAATCACTGAGGTAGAGAATCAAACCACGCATCACTAAGGTAGAGAATCAAACCCACGCATCACTCAGGTAGAGAATCAAACCCACGCATCACTCAGGTAGAGAATCAAACCCACGCATCACTAAGGTAGAGAATCAAACCCACGCATCACTAAGGTAGAGAATCAAACCCACGCATCACTAAGGTAGAGAATCAAACCCACGCATCACTAAGGTAGAGAATGAAACCCACGCATCACTAAGGTAGAGAATGAAACCCACGCATCACTAAGGTAGAGAATCAAACCGACGAATCACTAAGGTAGAGAATCAAACCCACGAATCACTAAAGTAGAGAATCAAACCCACGAATCACTAAGGTAGGGAATCAAACCCACGAATCACTAAGGTAGAGAATCAAACCCACGAATCACTAAGGTAGGGAATCAAACCCACGCATCACTAAGGTAGGGAATCAAACCCACGAATCACTAAGGTAGAGAATCAAACCCACGAATCACTAAGGTAGAGAATCAAACCCACGAATCACTGAGGTACGGAATCAAACCCACGACCTCCTCCTCTTCCTCCTCCTCTTGCTGCTCCTCTTCATCCTCCTCCTCTTCCTCCTTCCCTTTCTGCTCCTCTTCCTCCTCTATTGATAACTGATATCTGCCCCCCCCCCCCCCCACAGATCGACCCCTTAACCGGCCCCCGTGAAGGTGGTACTCTGGTGACCATAGAAGGAGAGAACCTGGGTCTACAGGTGAAGGAGATCTCTCACATTCAGGTGGCTGGAGTCCGCTGCAGCCCCGCCCCCTCCCAGTACATCAGCGCTGAGAGGTCTGTTGATAGGCTGTTCGTATGGACAGGCTGACTGTCTGTCTTACTCTCTGTCTGTCTGCCAGTCTGTATCTCTGACTGTCTCCCTCTCTGTCTCACTGTCTCCCTCTACCTGTCTGTTTCTCTGCCTGTCTCTGTCTCCCTCTACCTGTCTGTTTCTCTGCCTGTCTCTGTCTCCCTCTCCTTGTCTCTCTACCTGTCTCCCTGTCTCAGGATCGTGTGTGACATGGCTGAAGCTCTCCTCCCTCACTCTCTACCTGTCTCACTCTCTACCTGTCTCCCTGTCTCAGGATCGTGTGTGACATGGCTGAAGCTCTCCTCCCTCACTCTCTACCTGTCTCACTCTCTACCTGTCTCCCTGTCTTAGGATCGTGTGTGACATGGCTGAAGCTCTCCTCCCTCACTCTCCTGGAGGTCCAGTAGAACTTTGTATCGGTGTCTGCAGCTCCGAATATCGAACTCTGTCCACTCAGACGTACTCCTTCGTGGTGAGTTAGACGATATTAATGTTCATAAAAGATATGAAACATCAGACAAGACAGAGACGATGAAGAGATCAATAAGAGCTTCTTCTAGTTTTTAACATCAAAAAGAAGTTAAAGAAGTTTCTTAAAACTTCTTTAACCCTAGCCCTATTTTAGGCCTCTGCTCGAAAATTGCATACCCATACTAAAAAGACTGTAATTCTGTAACTACAAGGTCTATTTTAATAATGTAGATGCTATAATAAAGGTAACACTTGTGAGATTTGTTCAGATGTGTAGATATTGTGTATATGTTACTGGTTAAGAGTAAATGAAGATGGCACACAGCTCAAATTGAAAAGTTTCAGGTTCGCCTGAAAGAAAAGCACTGAAAGCATGAATATCTTTTTTGAATGATGTAGGTGAAAGTTTAAACCTCTCCTAAATCATAGCACAACATGTCAGCAGTCTCTTTGCAAATTTGGGCTTTGATAAAGTGAAGCATAAAAAAGTTAGAGGTTTTAGTACAGAGAGGTCAGGCGAGGTCAAGCAAAATTGTCACATGTTCCAGCTGTTCCATTGTACTTGTATATACTATATAACTATATATTCCCCTTGTTTTATCACTAATAGTGTTCAATCTATCCAAATACAGCAGTTTGGCATCATTTTGAGAGCCATAATCCTATCTGAGCCCTCTGTGTCTGTCCATTCTCGTCTGACTGCAGCTTGCCTGTGTCTATGTGAGGCTATCTCAGCCTATGATTGGTCAATTTCAGACAATCACACCTCGTTCGACGCATCAGAGTCTCAAGAAGACGGTGGGCGTAAGATGGTGTTGATTGACAGAATCGTTAGCCAAGAAAAATCTAAAATGCGCCGTGCGTTGCTCAGCGTAAAAACTTTCTCGCTGGAACCCCAAATGGTCCTCGCTCGGTCATCAAACTGACTAGAACATTACTGTTATTTATAAAGCACAAAGTTATTTATAATCAAAGTTCTCTGTTTCTGAGTTAAAACAATATTATAATAATAAATAATAAAACATAGATTATTTTAAAAAATTGAATAACAAAAAC
Source organism: Ophthalmolycus amberensis (assembly GCA_024529925.1). Taxonomy (NCBI): domain Eukaryota; kingdom Metazoa; phylum Chordata; class Actinopteri; order Perciformes; family Zoarcidae; genus Ophthalmolycus; species Ophthalmolycus amberensis. The sequence goes on from JAFEUB010001803.1 coordinate 59,096, forward strand.
TTTATTTAGATTTTATTGAAATGTGGAAACAAGAAGAAAAGAGTTGATCCCAACAATCAATATTTACTCAATATAACCTGTTCTCTTCCTCCCTCTCCCTCCTCCTCTTCTTCCTCCTCCAGAGCCCTACCTTTACCCGGGTCCGTCCAGAACGTGGTCCGGTCTCTGGAGGAACCAGACTGACGGTGACGGGTCGTCACCTTGATGCCGGTAGCTCGGTGACGGTGTTCATCGATAAAGAGGAGTGTCTGTTCGTCAAGTCAGTGCGGACTCTCATCAGTTCATTGATTAGTTTAATTGATTGATTCATCATCTAATCAATACTCCCTCCGCCTCTCTCCCAGACGGACCAATCGGGAAATAATCTGCATAACTCCCGCCTCCCCGTCGGGCTCTGGCCCCGCCCCCATCCGCCTGATGATTGACAGGGCCGAGGTGACGAGCTCGGAGATCAAATACGTCTTCACGGAGGACCCGACCATCTCCAGCATCGAGCCCAACTGGACCATCCTCAAGTAAACACACCCTCCTGAGGACTGAGCACACAATCAATCAGAGTATTGATCTGTCAGCTGACTGTGTGTGTGTGTGTGTGTGTGTGTGTGTGTGTGTGTGTGTGTGTGTGTGTGTGTGTGTGTGTGTGTGAGCAGTGGCAGCACAGTGATAACGGTGACAGGAACCAACCTGCAGACCATCCAGGAACCCAAAGTCAGAGCCAAGTATGGAGGAGTGGAAACCAATAACGTAAGAGACACCTGTGGGTTCCCAACATGAGGTCCGCATCCCTTCAGAGGGTCAGGGGACACACCTGAGGGGTCACAGGGAGATAAACAAACATTTTATTCTCTTTGTTTAGAAGGTTTCTCTGAAATACGTTTATAGTTTTAAGGATCCTTTGAATCATAACGGCCGTCGCCATCTTGTTTTTGCAGGGCCAGCCGCTAATGCTACAGCTAGCTAGCGAGTTATCTAGATTGCTTAGCTTAGCATACCCTGCTTTATGGTCTATTAGAGACATGTCAATCACTGTCTAGCCCCGCCCTAAAGCATCCCCTGCTTTATGGTCTGTGTGACTCTAAATGGACCATAATGTACTAAATGAACATCATGCTGTATTGAAGAATACTTGAAACTAGAGATTGAGACCATAAACTCATGTTTACAATGTTTACTGAGGTAATAAATCAAGAGAGAAGTAGAGTCATTTTCTCATAGACTTCTATACAACCAGAGGAGTCGCCCCCTGGTGGACACTAGAGAGAATGCAGCTCGTTTTTACACTAGGAAATTAAGTATGAAGAGAAATAAACAAACATCTGAACATCATCTCCGTCTCTCTCTAGTTCTGTTCTTTGGTCAACGACAGCACCATGACGTGTTTGGCTCCTGGTTTAGTCTACGGGAAACCAAACCCACCAGAGGGGGCGCTGAGACCAGACGAGTTCGGCTTCATCTTTGACCAGGTAACTCTCACACACGCACGTAACTCAACATAATCAGATCCACGTTCTGGTAACCAGTAGTTTAACTGGTCCAGATGAAAGTTGACACACTGTGACAGATGTGACGAAGAAGTAGTATTAGTAGTAGTAGTTGTAGTAGTAGTAGTAGTTGTAGTAGTAGTAGTAGTTGTAGTAGTATTTGCAGTACCAGTTGTAGTAATCAGTCCCTGATGTTCTGGTCCAGGTCTCGTCTCTCCTGGTCCTGAACTCGACCCCCTTCACTCACTACCCTAACCCGACCTTTGACCCCCTGGGGAACTCTGGGATCCTGGAGGTCAAACCGGGGTCACCCATCATCCTCAAGGTGAGTAAGAGAAACACACACAGGAAGCTCTTCTTCACTTGTGCTGCGTTCACAACAGAGGCGAAGACAATTGTCCGTTATCAACTGAGCCCTTTATTTCCTGCATCAACATGGAAGAACCTGTATCTCTGTTCAGTACTTGTTGTAGAAGTCCCAGAGATCCAGAGGAACTAAACGCCTTCTTGTCTGGTTCATGACATCATGTGGAGGAGTTCTCACTGTGTCTAGTGAGACGCACGTCAGCTGGTTTACTTCAGCTGTATGAACCAAAATACACAGATTTTACTTTGATCTCAATAAACTGATACAAAAGATGCTGAAATATCTACATGATGATGATGATGATTTGTAAAAAGTCTGAATTCATGTTTTGTTAGTTCTCTCCTCAAGACGATAAGTAAACAACCTTTAAAATGTTTGTTTTCTGAATGGAGTCTGGTTCTATCGGTGCTATGCTAAGCTAACATTGTAGCAGCTCTTCAACATAACGTCATCTAGACGTAAATACAGCAGAGTAGTTTGTACCTTGTTTATTATACACATACATGGATACTCATAGTTTGGTCTCGACTCATAGTTTGGTCTCGACTCATAGTTTGGTCTAGACTCATAGTTTGGTCTCTACTCATAGTTTGGTCTCTACTCATAGTTTGGTCTCGACTCATAGTTTGGTCTAGACTCATAGTTTGGTCTCTACTCATAGTTTGGTCTCGACTCATAGTTTGGTCTCGACTCATAGTTTTGTCTCTACTCATAGTTTGGTCTCTACTCATAGTTTGGTCTCTACTACTCCTACATATGTGACTGATTCACCCTTATTCACGCGCCCTCAGATCAAACGTGTTAGGGCATCTGTCTGCCCCACGCACTCGCCTTAAGACCCGTGGTGACCGGGCGTTTGAGGCAGTAGCACCAAGTGGAAGGCTCTGCCTGCACCTGTACAGTTTGCTGTTTCCGTGAATTCTTTCCAGAATCAGCTGAAGACACGCGTGTTCAGACTGTCGTTTGTTTTAAACTCATGTCCTATACCTTTATGCCATGTTTTAATTGTGTTCTTTCAGTTTTTTGTGTCGTCTTCAATGTAAAACTTTTGGCCCTTATATGTTCACTCATGTCAAAGCACTTTGTGACTAATGTCTGTGAAAAGCGCTTTATAAATACATTTTACTTACTTACTTATATGAGGTATTGTAGAAAGTATAATAGAAGTTTACGTGCAAATAACATCAGGGGTGGAAAGTTATCGTACAACTATTCAAGTACTGAACTAAAGTACGACTTTGAGGCATTTGTCCATCCATCCATCCATTTTCCTCCTCTTATCCGGGGTCGGGTCGCGGTGGCAGCAGGTCCAGCAGGCTGACCCAGACCTCCCTGTCACCGGCAACATGTTCCAGCTCATTCTGGGGGATCCTGAGGCGTTCCCAGGCCAGCTGGGAGATGTAATCCCTCCAGCGTGTTCTGGGTCTTCCCCGGGGTCTCTTCCCAGTTGGACGTGCCTGGAAAACCTCCAGTGGGAGGCGTCCAGGAGGCATCCTGATTAGATGCCCGAACCACCTCAACTGACTCCTTTCGACACGAAGGAGTAACGGCTCGACTCCAAGCTCCCTCCTGATGACCGAGCTCCTTACCCTATCTCCAAGGCTGAGCCCGGCCACCCTACGGAGGAAGCTCATTTCGGCCGCTTGTAGCCGCGACCTCGTCCTTTCGGTCACGACCTAGAGTTGGTGACCATAGGTGAGGGTAGGAACGTAGACCGAGTGGTAAATTGAGAGCTTTACCTTCCGGCTCAGCTCCCTCTTCACCAAGATGGTTCGGTGCAGCGCCTGCTTTACTGCTGAAGCCGCACCGATCCGCCTGTCGGTCTCCCGCTCCATCTTACCCTCACTCATGAACAAGACCCCGAGGTACTTGAACTCCTTCGCTTGCGGTAAGCACTCCGTCCCCACCTGGAGGGAGCAATCCACCGGTTTCCGGCAGAGCACCATGACCTCATTTGGAGGTGCTAACTCTCATCCCCGCCGCTTCACACTCGGCTGCAAACCGCCCCAGTGAATGCTGGAGGTCACGATCCGAGGAGGCCAACAGGACCACATCATCTGCAAACAGCAGAGAGGCGATCCCGAGACCCCCGAACCTGACGTTCTCCGCCCCCAGGCTGCGCCTAGATATCCTGTCCGTGAAAGTCACGAACAGGACCGGTGACAAAGGGCAGCCCTGGCGGAGGCCAACACCCACCGGGAACGTGTCTGACTTATTGCCGAGGATGCGGACACAGCTCCTACTGCAGTCGTACAGAGACCGGATCGCCCGTTGTAACGGGTCCAGCAACCCATACTACCGCAGCACCCCCCACAAGAACCCCCGAGGGACCCGGTTGAAAGCCTTCTCCAAGTCCACAAAGCACATGTAGACTGGTTGGGCAAACTCCCAGAACCCCTCCAGTAGTCTTGCGAGGGTAAAGAGCTGGTCCACTGTTCCACGGCCGGGACAGAATCCGCACTGCTCCTCTTGGATCTGAGGTTCGACAAGCGGTCGGAGCCTCCTTTCCAGCACCCTGGCATAAGCCTTCCCCGGGAGGCTGAGTAGTGTGATACCCCGGTAATTCGAGCACACTCTCCGGTCCCCCTTTTTGAAGATGGGAACCACCACCACGGTCTGCCAGTCCATGGGCACTGATCCCGACCCCCAACCATGTCCAGCGCCTTCAGCATCTCAGGGCGGATCTCATCCACCCCCGGCGCCTTGCCACCAAGGAGCTTTTTAACTACCTTAGCGGCCTCTGCCAGGGATATGGGTGAGCCTCCCCCTAGGTCCTCAGGCGCTGCCTCCTCTGCAGAGGACATGTTGGTCGGGTCTAGGAGTTCCTCAAAGTGCTCTTTCCACCGCCCGACGATGTCCCCCGTCCGGGTCAGCCAACCAGGCGTTGAAGGTCTCCTTCTTCAGCTTGACGGCTTCCCTCACCTCCGGTGTCCACCACCGGGTTCTCGGGTTGCTGCCACAACAGGCACCGATGACCTTCCGGCCACAGCTCCTAGTGGCCGCGTCCACAGCTCCTAGTGGTCGCGTCCACAATAGAGGCTTTGAACATGGTCCATTCGGATTCCATGTCCCCAACCTCCCTCTGGATGTGTGAGAAGTTCTTCCGGAGGTGGGAGTTAAAGACCTCCCGGACAGGGTCCTCCGCCAGACGTTCCCAGTTCACCCTCACTACACGTTTGGGCTTGCCGGGTCTTTCCAACTGGTTCCCCTACCATCTGATCCAACTCACCACCAGGTGGTGATCAGTTGACTGCCCTGCTCCTCTCTTCACCCGAGTGTCCAAGACATACGGCCGCAAATCAGATGATACGATTACAAAGTCGATCATTGATCTCCGGCCTAAGGTGTTCTGGTACCAGGTACACTTATGAGCCACCTTATGTTCGAACATGGTGTTCGTTATGGCCAAACCGTGGCTAGCACAGAAGTCCAATAACGAGACACCACTCGGGTTCAGATCGGGCAAGCCGTTGCTCCCAATCACCCCCGCCAGGTTTCTCCGTCATTGCCCACATGAGCGTTGAAGTCCACAAGGAGAACTATGGAGTCGGCAGACGGCACCCTTTCCAGGACCCCTCCCACCGACTCCAAGAAGGACGGATACTCTGAACTGCTGTTTGGTGCATAAGCACAAACCACAGTCAGAGCCTTGCTCCCCGCAACCCGTAGGCGCATGGAGGCGACCCTCTCGTTCTCCGGGGAGAACTCCAACACAGCGGCGCTCAGCCGGGGGCTCGTGAGTATCCCCACTCCCGCCCGGCGCCTCTCACCCTGGGCAACTCCGGAAAAGGACAAACTAAGTACAAAGTACAACTATTCAAGCACTGAACTAAAGTACAACTTTGAGGCATTTGTACTTTATTTAAGTATTTACATTTTCTGCTACTTTCTACTTCTACTACACCTCAGAGTAGGGCTGGCTCGGTGGTATGACCAAAATGCATATCACAGTATTTTGTAAGATTCTGGCGGTTTCACAGTATTTTTTTTCCGCGTTAAAGCATTAATTAATTAACGCCGAAAAGAACCGGCCAACAAGCGGTGAACAGCTGTTTGTGTGGCGTGTCTTCCGTTCCGTCACTTCCTGTTTCCTTCACCTACATTCCCCTGGGTCCTAAGCCCCTCCATGTACAGCTTCTTATCACCCTCTATGTACCAACCTACATTTATAACAAATACCACACATATTACGGTAATCAGCGTTGCATATGTGTCTGACCTAAATACCGTTTGTTGTTCAGTCTGTGTTCATCCTGCATCGCTCTCTTCTGTTCTTTAATGTAACGTTACTGGAGCGACAGAGCCTCTCAGCTGTTAGCAGACTGTTGTTAGTGAGCTTTACCCAGCATGCAGTTCGGCGGGGAAATTTGATAAATGTACAATTATTAGTGCTACAAATTGTTTATGTGTCACAAACTGTTGTGTCGTGGTGTTTTACTTTGTTAAAGAGCATTAGTTGTGGGTTGTTAGTTGTTGTTATAAAGTTATAACCATGACTAGGGTTCCCTCTCAATACACTTAAGAGAACGAGCTCCGACCGTAGCGCTATCAGTCTATTGTCTGATCCACACTCCGGAGCAGAAGGTGGTGGTAATGTACCAATAAGATGGATGCCAACCGGCGTAAAACTAGAAGAAGAAGTAGCGCTCACAGCGGCGAACAAAATATTTTGCTGCCTGTTGAAGAGCGACAGAAGTTGTTTGACGGTATATGAAAAATTCATATCATACGGGAAATTAAAACCGGTATACCGGTGCCGCCCAGCCCTACCTCAGAGGTACATATTGTACTTTATACTGTACTACACCTCAGAGGTACATATTGTACTTTTACTGCTCTAACTTCATCTGACAGCTTTAGTTACTTTTCAGATTAATAATACAAAATAAAATGAACTCATAAATTATGTTTTAATGTTGAATAAAGATCATTAAAATGAGCTCCACCTTTAAAGTGATGAACACATTAAAGCATCAATAATTATATATATATCGATATATATATATATATATGATATTCTGCATAATGAGTACTTTGGCCGTTATTACTTGATGAGTATATTCCGATGCTGATGCTTTTGTACTTTTACTAAAGTAACATTGAGAAAGCAGGACCTGTGAGGTAGTATTTCTGTACTGTGGTATAGTTACCTTTACTGTAGTAAAAGTGCCCCCCCCCCCCGTCTCAGGGTAAGAACCTGATCCCTCCGGCTCCAGGAAACAGCCGTCTGAACTACACCGTTCTGATTGGAGAGGCTCCCTGTCTGCTCACCGTGTCAGAGAACCAGCTGCTCTGTGATTCGCCGGATCTCACCGGAGAACAGCGAGTCCTGGTGAGTGACAGCAGCTTAGCCCCGCCCCCTTCCTGCTGGTCAGGGATTCTTCAACCTGATTGGCTGATGGTTCAGACACAAAAATATCTTTACAGACAAGAGTCAATAATGTTTATTTTTATGAAATAAGAGGAGAGGAGGGAGGAAAGGAGGACGGAGAAGAAAAGGAGGGAGGATTGAAGGAAGGAAATCAGTGGAAAGAGGAGATGAGGAAAGGAGAGTCGGAAGAAAATAAATGAGCTATTAGGAGGGAAGAATAGGAGGTAGAGGAGAAAAAGGAAGTAGAGACAAAGAAAGAGGAGAATAGAGTGAAAGAGGAGGAAATGAAACAAGGAAAGGTGAGAAGGTGAGAAGGGGAGTAGAAGAGGAGAGAATGAAAAGAGGAGAGGAGGAAAAAGGAGTAGGAAGAAAGGGAATAAGGGAGGAGGAAGAGAGGAGGATGGAGATCAGAGATCTTTATAAAGGTGAAAGTCATGAAGTGCAGCCGCAGGGCATCATGGGTAATTGGTCTGATGTCGCATATCAGAGGGTGACACACACACACACTCACAGACACTCACTCACACACGCACACACACACTCACAGACACTCACTCACACTCACACATGCACACACACACTCACAGACACTCACACACACACACTCACAGACACTCACTCACACACACACACACTCACACATACAAACACACACACACTCACAAACACACACACACTCACAGACACTCACACACACACTCACACACACACTCACAAACACACACACACTCACAGACACACACACAAACACACTCACAGACACTCACTCACACACACAAACACGCACACACACACACACACTCACTCACAGACACTCACTCACACACACACACAAACACGCACACACACACACACTCACTCACAGACACTCACTCACACACACACACAAACACGCACACACACACACACTCACTCACAGACACTCACTCACACACACACACAAACACGCACACACACACACACTCACTCACAGACACTCACTCACACACACACACAAACACGCACACACACTCACTCACAGACACTCACTCACACACACACACAAACACGCACACACACAGACACTCACACACACACACACACAAACACACACACATACACTCACACACACACACACAGACACTCACACACTCACACACACAAACACACACACACACAGACACTCACTCACACACACAAACACACACACACACTCACACACACACACACTCACAGACACACACACTCACAGACACTCACTCACACACACAAACACACACACACACAGACACACACACTCACACACACTCACACACACACACACACTCACAGACACTCACTCACACACACAAACACACACACACACAGACACTCACACACACACTCACACACACACACACAGACACTCACACACTCACAGCACACATGCAGACACGTTCAAAGTGAGCAGATCAGACAAACTATTGATACATTATTCAAAGTAATGATTACTCATCAATACAGAATGTCAAGTCTTCTTCTGATGAATTAATGGTCTGATGAGTCGGTATCAACTCGTCTTCATCATTTATTCATCAGATTGTTTTTAATAATCTATGTTTATAACCTGTAAGAGGAAACGTTTGAATAAAACATTCATACAGGAGACAAAACAGATAATTAATACTCGTATAATAATATATATATAAGTTATGAACATGAGGTCAAAACATGAGACTTTAGTAAACTAAATTAAAACAGATCCTAAATAATATTTGTGACATTTAAGAAGAAATAAACATTCAAACCAGGAAGAGTTCATAAGACATGAAAAAGTAAGAATAAAATACATTTAACTCAAATAATAAGAAAGTTGACAAATAACAGGAGTGACGTAGAGACCTGTCAATCAGTGAGTAGCCCCGCCCTAAAGCATCCCCTGCTTTATGGTCTGTGTGACTCTAAATGGACCATAATGTACTAAATGAACATCATGCTGTATTGAAGAAGACTTGAAACTAGAGATTGAGGAGTCGCCCCCTGGTGGACACTAGAGAGAATGCAGCTTCAACACGTGAAGCTTTGACTTCACTTTAAAGAAGCGGAGGTTGATTCCTGGTTCCTTGCTGACATAAAACATGTGAACATAACACTCTGTGTCTCTGCCTCTAGATCCTGGTAGGAGGTCTGGAGTTCTCTCCGGGTACGCTCCATATCTACTCCGACAGCGCCCTGACGCTGCCCGCCATCATCGGCATCGGGGCGGGTGGAGGCGTTCTGCTCATCGCCATCATCGCCGTGCTGATCGCCTACAAGAGGAAGACACGCGACGCCGACCGCACGCTGAAACGCCTCCAGCTGCAGATGGACAACCTGGAGAGCCGGGTGGCTCTGGAGTGCAAGGAGGGTGAGTGGTTCACTTCAAAATATCCTATGAAACAGAACCATCACGACTAGAAGAAGAGAGAACGAGAACATGTCTTTCGTGCAGAATAACAGTTATGATGTCATCAAACATTAAAAAGAAAAACGCAAGTTGAATTTCTTTGATAATTTGTTTTACAAAAATTTGAAAACACTAGAATCGAAATATCCGACATGTTATAAATATTAAACTCATCACATGTTTCAGCCTCTCCTCCCTCCTCTCCTCTCCTCTCCTCTCTCTCCTCTCCACTCTACTCTACTCTCCACCTCTCTCTTCCTCTCCTCTCTCCTCTCGTTAACGTGCGATAAAATAATTGTCGGCGTTAATTAATTAAAGCGGCAACACGATGGTAACGCGATGGTAGCGCGATGGTAACGCGATGGTAACGCGATGGTAACGCGATGGTAACGCGATGGTAGCGCGATGGTAGCGCGATGGTAACGCGATGGTAGCGCGATGGTAGCGCGATGGTAGCGCGATGGTAACGCGATGGTAGCGCGATGGTAGCGCGATGGTAGCGCCATGGTAGCGCCATGGTAGCGCCATGGTAGCGCCATGGTAGCGCGATGGTAACGCGATGGTAACGCGATGGTAGCGCGATGGTAACGCGATGGTAACGCGATGGTAACGCGATGGTAGCGCGATGGTAGCGCGATGGTAACGCGATGGTAGCGCGATGGTAGCGCCATGGTAACGCCATGGTAACGCCATGGTAACGCGATGGTAACGCCATGGTAACGCGATGGTAACGCGATGGTAGCGCGATGGTAGCGCGATGGTAACGCGATGGTAACGCGATGGTAGCGCGATGGTAGCGCCATGGTAGCGCCATGGTAGCGCCATGGTAGCGCCATGGTAGCGCGATGGTAGCGCGATGGTAGCGCCATGGTAACGCGATGGTAGCGCGATGGTAGCGCGATGGTAACGCGATGGTAGCGCGATGGTAACGCGATGGTAACGCGATGGTAGCGCCATGGTAGCGCCATGGTAGCGCCATGGTAGCGCCATGGTAGCGCGATGGTAACGCGATGGTAACGCGATGGTAGCGCGATGGTAACGCGATGGTAGCGCGATGGTAGCGCGATGGTAACGCCATGGTAGCGCCATGGTAGCGCCATGGTAACGCCATGGTAGCGCGATGGTAACGCGTTAACTTGGCCGGCACTAGTTTTTACACAATCTGGTGAAAGTGAACGCTTTACTAGAAGAGACGTTTTAAATCTCCTTTTCTTTTGCCTTATGTTTTGATGCTTTTAATGGTTTTATGTGAAGCACTTTGAATTACCTTGTTGTTGAAATGTGCTATACAAATAAACTTGCCTTGCCTTAGTGAGAACCTGTAGAATAAAATGTTTTGATGAAATATCATAATTTGAAGCTTCGTTTTCGTTGCTTATTTTGACGGACGCGTTTATCACACATGATGTGTTCAAGGACCGTCAGAAAGATGAAAATCTGAAGATGGTGACGGTAGTTACAGCTTCTGGTTGTGATGAACGGTGTAGTTTTGGTGGTTGTTTGTGGAGTTAACTCTTTCTTGGTCCTGCAGCCTTTGCAGAGCTGCAGACCGACATCCAGGAACTGACCAACGACATGGACGGAGTGAAGATCCCCTTCCTGGAGTACCGGACCTACACCATGAGGGTCATGTTCCCTGGAATAGAAGAGCACCCGGTGCTCAAAGAGCTCGACGTACGAACGGCACACAAACATCTCATTACTTTCATCCACAGAAGAAACCCGGCACGCGCTACAGAAGCAGTCTGACTGTTCAGAACGTGTTGAAGCTGTGATGCAGCTGTGATGCAGCTGTTCTCTGCAGACACCGATCACATGCTCACACCTCGCTGTGGAAGGAGCTCCGTGCATCTGATGAGAAACAGCAGAAACGTTTCTTTACCTCCGTCTGTTCTCAGCGGAGCGACGTGAGCTCTGTGCCGATCTTCATCTTTATCTCAAAAGGACCTCTTTTTGTTTCCATATTTCAGATTTATTTAGATTTCAACAGCACATCAGTACAGTGGAGAGATATTTATATTCATAGTGAAGCATTAAAAACTCCCTTTGGAACTACAGCTCCCATAATGCTTCAGACTCAGTGGACGACAACTCCAGCCACTTCTACAGTGTCTGACTGATCTGTGATCAGCTCTGCAGTGATAACTACCACTGCGTTCTTTAAAAACATGATTATTATAAGAGAACGTTATGTATTACAATGAGCTATAATATAACCTTTATTATAGGATTGTATATGTATTATTATACACCAGGAGGCCTGAAAGGTGTTGACTTATTAGCGTTTGAAAGCATTTGGATGAATTATGAAATCTCCTGAGTTTAGTTTTAAGAGGTACAAAAACTAAAGTCATTGATTGATGACATGAAGGTTCCCAGAGAGAGAAATCTGAACATGTTTCCATTTCAAATTCCAATTTAGTAGATTTCACGAGGTCATTTCCAAAAAATTTAAATGAGGCCATATTTTATACATATATCATTTGAATTATACGTATATATATATATAATATATACATTCTGTACATGTATATTATATATCAAATATGACCTCATTTGAATTATATATATATATTACTTACATTCACAATCACTGCGTCTGTTGCTGCTCTTCCTATTGATGCGTCTCTCGATTCACTCCAGAATAAAGAACAATACTGACATATATTGATATTAATACTGACGTCATTCTAAGCGCTGAGAGAACATCGTGGTGTTAATAACCGGACTGACTGAGGTGTGCGTCTCTGTTTCAGTCTCCAGCCAACGTAGAGAAAGCTCTGCGTCTCTTCAGTCAGCTGCTGAACAACAAGATGTTCCTGTTGGCCTTCATCCACACTCTGGAGGCTCAGAGGTCCTTCTCCATGAGAGACCGAGGGAACGTGGCCTCGCTGCTGATGGCCGCTCTGCAGGTACCGGTTCCTCCTGCACACACCCAGCATGGTTATTCACTGGTTACGAGGAGATCGGTTTTAATAACAGTTAAAGATGTTTGGTAGATGATTGAAAATGTTAATTACTGTTCATAGTGTTAATAACTGTTAATAGAAGTTTTGTTGATGGTAATAACTGTTAATAGATGTTTTGTTGATGGTAATAACTGTTAATAGATGTTTTGTTGATGGTAATAACTGTTAATAGATGTTTTGTTGATGGTAATAACTGTTAATAGATGTTTTGTTGATGGTAATAACTGTTAATAGATGTTTTGGTGATGGTAATAACTGTTAATAGATGTATTGTAGGTGGTGATGAGCGTTAATAACTGTTAATAGAAGTTTAGTTGATGGTAATAACTGTTAATAGAAGTTTTGTTGATGGTAATAACTGTTAATAGAAGTTTTGTTGATGGTAATAACTGTTAATAGAAGTTTTGTTGATGGTAATAACTGTTAATAGAAGTTTAGTTGATGGTAATAACTGTTAATAGAAGTTTTGTTGATGGTAGTAACTGTTAATAGATGTTTTGTAGGCATGGTAAGTGTTATAAAGTGGTTAATATATGTTTTATTGATGTATAATAAGTGTTTATATATAATAAGTGTTTATTAGGTGGTGATGATTTGTAATACCAACATATATGTTTTGTAGATGGTCAAAAGTGTACATAACTGTTAATATATGTATTATAGGTGGTGATAAGTTAATAACCGTTAATAGATGTTTAATAGATGATGGGTTTATGGTAATAACTGTTGATAACAGTCAATAGATGTTGGATGGTAAAGAAGTGGTGTAGGTGAATAAATCAATCAATAGCTGGTTAGAAATTAAAAAGGTTA
>JAFEUB010001803.1:77500-173612 GCA_024529925.1 Ophthalmolycus amberensis
CACACACTGGCTCACTACCAGGTACACACTCACTGATACACACACACACTGGCTCACTACCAGGTACACACTCACACACACACACACACTGGCTCACTACCAGGTACACACTCACACACACACACACACTGGCTCACTACCAGGTACACACTCACACACACACACACACTGGCTCACTACCAGGTACACACACACACACACACACACACTGGCTCACTACCAGGTACACACACACACACACACACACACTGGCTCACTACCAGGTACACACACACACACACACACTGGCTCACTACCAGGTACACACACAACACACACACTCACACACACTGGCTCACTACCAGGTACACACACACACACACACACTGGCTCACTACCAGGTACACACACACACACACACTGGCTCACTACCAGGTACACACTCACACACACACACACACTCACACACACTGGCTCACTACCAGGTACACACACACACACACACTGGCTCACTACCAGGTACACACTCACTGATACACACACACACTGGCTCACTACCAGGTACACACTCACACACACACACACACTGGCTCACTACCAGGTACACTCACACACACACACTCACACACACACTCACACACTGGCTCACTACCAGGTACACTCACACACACACACTCACACACACACTCACACACTGGCTCACTACCAGGTACACACACACACACACACACTGGCTCACTACCAGGTACACACTCACACACACACACACACTGGCTCACTACCAGGTACACACTCACACACACACACACACACTGGCTCACTACCAGGTACACACACACACACACACACACACACTGGCTCACTACCAGGTACACACACACACACACACACACACTGGCTCACTACCAGGTACACACTCACTGATACACACACACACACACACACTGGCTCACTACCAGGTACACACACACACACACACACTGGCTCACTACCAGGTACACACACACACACACACTCACACACACTGGCTCACTACCAGGTACACACACACACACACACACTGGCTCACTACCAGGTACACACACACACACACACTGGCTCACTACCAGGTACACACTCACACACACACACACACTCACACACACTGGCTCACTACCAGGTACACACACACACACACACTGGCTCACTACCAGGTACACACTCACTGATACACACACACACTGGCTCACTACCAGGTACACACTCACACACACACACACACACACTGGCTCACTACCAGGTACACTCACACACACACACTCACACACACACTCACACACTGGCTCACTACCAGGTACACACACACACTGGCTCACTACCAGGTACACACTCACACACACACACACACACCAGGGGGCGACCGTGGCGCACTGGGTTAAGAGGTCGTCTGGGAACCGGAAGGTCAACGGTTCGATCCCCGACTGGGACGTGTCACCTGAGCGATACACTGATCGCCGGTGGATCGCTAGTCAGCTGTTTGACTGATGTGTCTCCGTGTGTTGCTAGGTAACGGACGGCTCTCTGATGGCGCTGGTCCAGAAGCAGGTTTCTGCCTACAACATCGCCAACTCCTTCACCTTCACCAGATCTCTGAGCAGATACGGTACTCACACGCACACACACACACACACGCTCACTCACGCACGCTCACTCACACACTCACCAGGTAACGTTTCTCTCTTCGTGTCTCAGAGTCGTTACTTCGTACCTCCAGCAGTCCAGACAGTCTGAGATCCAGAGCTCCCATGATCACCCCGGACCAGGAGACAGGTACTGTAGTAGTAGTAGTAGTTGTAGTTGTAGTATAATCATCAGCAGCAGTAGTAGTATTAGTAGTAGGGTACAATCAGCAATAGTGTTAATAGTAGTAGTACTAGCGTTTGTATTCGTAATAGTAGCAGCAGTAGTGGTAGTTGTAGTAGTCAAGCAACATTGACTACGTTTACATGTTAAAGACAATAGAGCTACCACTTTAGTAGTCGTAGTACTGAGCAGTACTGTAGACCGTGTACTGTGTGTACTGTACTGTAGACCGTGTACTGAGTGTACTGTACTGTAGACCGTGTACTGTGTGTACTGTACTGTAGACTACTGTGTGCTTTCAGGGACTAAACTGTGGCACCTGGTGAAGAATCACGAGCACAGTGACCAGAGAGAAGGAGACCGAGGCAGCAAGATGGTTTCTGAGATCTACCTGACCAGACTGCTGGCTACCAAGGTACCGATCAGTGAGACGAGTCATCATCTGTCGCTCTCTCTGCCCTCGTTTCCTGTTTACATATAGTTTTCATATATTACAGGATTCTATTTTAGGAAGAAGAGCTGAGTGGAGAGGTAGCTAACATGCTGAACAGTTCACACAAAAGGGCACATTAACATGTTAACTGATTATGGTTCTAGATAAAAAAAAAGTCAGAGGATCACCAAAGTTATTATGATGCTCTGAGGGGAACATGAACGATGAACCACATCTCCTCAACATCCATCCAATAGTTGTTGACATGGTCTTCCATCCTGAGCCCTTTTGTTCTTTGTTTGTTTATGTAACGTAGCGTGATACATTTATTTTGTAATTATTTAGTCATTTGATTCGTGGGTAAGATATTTAAGCTGGTGCTTTTGGTCCTCCCACCACCAGGGGACGCTGCAAAAGTTTGTGGACGACCTGTTTGAGACGGTGTTCAGCACCGCCCACCGGGGCTCTGCTCTGCCATTGGCTATCAAATACATGTTCGACTTCCTGGATGAGCAGGCCGACAAACGACAGATCACCGACCCGGACGTCCGACACACCTGGAAGAGCAACTGGTGAGAGAAAATCAAAAGATAATGACGTTTTCTCACACAAGACATGGAGAATATATTTGATAAATGTTTCTTTTGTGCGTGTCTGCAGCCTTCCTCTCAGGTTCTGGGTGAACGTCATTAAGAACCCTCAGTTCGTGTTTGACATCCACAAGAGCAGCATCACCGACGCCTGTCTGTCGGTCGTCGCTCAGACCTTCATGGACTGCTGCTCGACGTCCGAACACCGGCTCGGCAAAGACTCTCCGTCCAACAAGCTGCTCTACGCTAAAGACATCCCCAACTACAAGAGCTGGGTGGAGAGGTAGCTAACATGCTAACTAGCTTATATTCAATAATACACAGTGTAAGAGCTGGGTGGAGAGGTAGCTAACATGCTAACTAGCTTATATTCTATAATACACAGTGTAAGAGCTGGGTGGAGAGGTAGCTAACATGCTAACTAGCTTATATTCTATAATACACAGTGTAAGAGCTGGGTGGAGAGGTAGCTAACATGCTAACTAGCTTATATTCTATAATACACAATGTAAGAGCTGGGTGGAGAGGTAGCTAACATGCTAACGAGCTTATATTCTATAATACACAGTGTAAGCTGGGTGGAGAGGTAGCTAACTAGCTTATATTCTATAATACACAGTGTAAGAGCTGGGTGGAGAGGTAGCTAACATGCTAACTAGCTTATATTCTATAATACACAATGTAAGAGCTGGGTGGAGAGGTCGCTAACATGCTAACTAGCTTATATTCTATAATACACAGTGTAAGAGCTGTGTGGAGAGGTAGCTAACATGCTAACTAGCTTATATTCTATAATACACAGTGTAAGAGCTGTGTGGAGAGGTAGCTAACATGCTAACCAATTCATAATTCGTAATCAAGAAAATAACCTACAATGAGTTCAAATGGAATAAAACTAAATCACTAGAAAGCTATTATTAGTGTTCCAAATAGACTCCATCAATAAGAGAACTGCTAATGTGATATGACATGAATCATATTAATTAGCGTTGTCTGTTCAGACAAAAAGTAAAATAAATTACACAATTAGTACTGGAGTAATTATCAGGTTAAATGAACCTTAAAACAACACAGTTTGAAGTTATACACTGTGTGTGTGTGTGTGTGTGTGTGTGTGTGCGCGCGCGTCCTGCAGGTACTACAGGGATATTGCGAAGATGCCCAGCATCAGTGATCAGGACATGGACGCCTATCTGGTGGAGCAGTCCCGTCTGCACGGCACCGAGTTCAACACACTGAGCGCGCTCAGTGAGCTCTACTTCTACATCAACAAGTACAAGGAAGAGGTGAGGGGGGGGGAGTCAGGGATTCAAACCGTTAGATTTATGATCCGTTGCACCACTAGTGCTAGATGAAACGTAAAGGTACAACTCAACATTCATAAAATGCATCCAACCAGCCTCCTCATCCTGTCAGCTGCTGGTTGGAAGTTACAATGAATGAAGAGCTTCGTGGTGTTTGGACTCCTTTAACTCTTTTAGCACCGAGACCTCAGACTCTCAATCCCTGAAGACATTTCACACAAAGCCCAAAGCTTGCCACTAAATGAAAAGTCAGGGAATCACTAAAGTTCATTGGGATTCGTCCATTAGGAACTATAAATATCTGTAGACATGTCATGGCCATCCATCTAATCTTCATTGGGATGTTTCACGCTGGGGCCAAGGTGTCACACTGACCGGAACCAGAACCCTGTTGTGCCTAAAAGTGTTGTAACCTGATGCACAGACCGCCTTTAAATACTCAGAGCACATTCTGGATACGGACACCGGTCCATCAGTGACGTTAGAGACACATTTCAAGTTATTATTTCTTGTCTTTCCTCTCCGTCTCTGCAGATCCTGACGGCGTTGGACCGGGACGGGTACTGTCGCAAACACAAACTGAGGCACAAACTGGAGCAAGCCATCAACCTGATGTCTGGGAGCAGCTGAGAGGAGGGGGGGAGGGGGGGGGGATCGAATGGACTGATGGGATGGGGGAGGGTGGGGGAGGGTAAGAAGAAGAATGGGGAAGTGAAGGCATTCTGTTTATCGGAACTGTTTGAACAGTCAGCTGATCTGCCAATGGCTGTCGGACCCTTTAGCGATCAATCCAACAGCAATTTACCGATTGATTGATTTGAAGACTGATTGACTGGACGGCCTGGGACCCCCGACTACCTCCGGTTGGGTTTGGGGCAGAAAATCAGTTTCCAAACTGGTGACTTCAACGTGGACTGAAGTCATTTTGTGGACAAAAAAACGAACAACCAAACCTTCTGTTGGTTTAGATTTAAATTCAATAGCAGGGATCAAAGCAAAGGGGGGGCCATGGAATAGACCTGGAAACTAAAGACTGAGTCAGGTGACCTGAGGACTAATCGATCCTGACTTCAGGACTCCCAGCTCGGACGCTGGATCGAAAAGCAAAAAGGTCAAGTCAAGTCTCCGTTAGCAAGCTACGGACTTCATCCTTTGAAAAGACCTTGATCGGGTGTAAAGGATCAGGAACCGAGGGGTCGTAGGAAGAACCCAACAGGTTTCACTTTACCTTGAGAGTCCCATCGAAGCCCGGAACGAATCCGGGGCTGAATACCAAAAAGGTGAAGTGGAGGTTTTGAATCCTCGAGTTGGAAACGTCCGGATTCACTGCGTGACGTTCAGTGTCGAGCTTTAAGAAGGAAGTCAAACGAAGGGTGGGGAAAGGTTGTTTCAAGCTTTAACGAAAGAGAAGGAAGCAAATATGAACTGAGGACCTGCCCTCAGCCTTGAAATCCCTGCTTGGTCTGAAAGTGATGAACAATAGGAATTCATCTTCAGAGGAAGTGAAATAAAGACTTGACCTCGGACCGATCGGCCGAGCCTCATCAGGATTCTAGAGGTTTCTGCTGTATAACCACTCGATGTTTCTTCTCTGGACAATCACTCTGTACCACAGCACACTGAGCCCGATGCCTACCGACCGACCAGTACCTGTGTCCATGAACCCGCCCTCTTTTCCTATCCCTTCCATCCTCAACTCCTCAGAATTTCACCTCCTTCTTGGCTTTACCGCGTTTCCTCTCTATCTTCCACCTCTCCTTTCCTTCCTTACCAGTTTCCTCTCACCCCCCCCCCCCCCCCCCCCCCCAATCGACCCCGCTCATTGGTCAGTCCTGCTGGCCTCTGGCCATCCTATTGGCCAGGAAGACTCTTTAGTAATTTACTGCCCGACCAATCAAGACTGTGGAATTCGCCCAGAATCATGAATAATTAAACGGAAATGAATCCAGAAAGACGTTTTGAATACATTCCAGCACACAGGCACAGGTCTGTAGACGAGCAGGTTGGCTAACGCTAACGTGGACCGACCGCCAGTTTTTTTCAGGACCAGAACGACCTGGAAAATTGGGGTTCTGGATTCGGCACCAAGTCGGTGAACTTTTGTCGCCGTTTTTTTGATTGCGGATCGCTTTATTGTCGAGCCTTGCACACACACACACACACACACAGCCATGCTTTACAGCGCCATGCTAACCAGGGGGGGGGGATTATACTCTGCAGAGCTACAAGCCCAGTGCCATGTAAAGACCGGACCGGTTCACGTCAGAACTGGACCGGACTCGGACCAAAACCGGATCAAAAACAAACCTGGAATGGAGTTTTTAACCGGACCGGACTCAAGGACTTTTTAAGACTTGTGGCCATAGTTGTAAACCATAACAAAAAAAAGAAAGATGATGATAATAATAATATTAATATTAATAATGATAAAGTTAAAAAAAGAATACAAAAAGAAAGGAAAAAAATGAATATTGAAATGTTAACATGTAATAAGAACTGTGTGGATTTGACAGTTTGAATATTAAGGAGCTGAACTTGTATAAAGACGAACATTCTGCTGCATCAGTCTGGAGAGAGAGAGAGAGAGAGAGGAGACCGAGACCCAAGAACCTGAACCGGTCCAACCGGACTGAACTCAACGCCTGAGAAAGACAAACTGGACTTTTTGGTACTTTTTTTGTTTGTGAGCAGCGGGTTGGGGGGGGGGGTTCTGGAGGTGTTTGAAGGGTTAAATGTGTTGCATGTGGAGCCTCGATTTGGGGTCTTTGGTTTTGTTGAGCTCCTAAAGGAGAACCAGGGTTTCACGCTCACACCTTCTTCAGAATCAGACCAACTTTAACCCGAACAAGTGGACCGCTCTCATTCTCCCTATGAATTATGGGTAAATGTCAGATGGAGGACCCCTCCTCTCTCCTCTGTGGTGGAACATCGGATCATATTTACTGCTCAGAGGTTCTTTTTGGGTCTAAATTAAAGTTCAACGACCTTTTAGTTTCTTTCATGAACTCTTAAAGAACGAGTTCTGCTCAGCAGCTTTAACGTCTCATGAATCTCTTCATGAGCATTTCATTAAAACGTCAATTCAGGAACTGAAGGACCTTCGTTCTTTACTTTATTTCAGTTGAAGCATCTTAAACACACAAACATGTTTCACCCTCTCGAGCAGGGGTCTCAAACTCCCGGCCCGCGGGCCAAATTTTTTATTTTTTTTAAGTTAGACTAATAATAATAAAAATATCCCCATCGTCGAAATTATGAGATAGAAAGTCGAAGTTATTAGATAGAAAGTCATAAATAGAAAGTCATAATTCTGAGATAGAAAGTCAAAGTTATGAGATAGAAAGTCAAAATTATGAGATTGACAATCAAAATTATGAGATACTTAAACAGTTAGAAGCAGCTCTTTGGCTGGTTACTGTACATTTAACATGGAAATGTATTGTGAGTACATTGAAGACTACTTTAAACTGTGAATGCAGAGAGTTATTTAACAATATGTTTCGAGTAGTTACATTTACAACCGGCCCTTTGTGGGCGACCGTGATGCTGATGTGGCCCGGAGTGAAAATGAGTTTGAAACCCCTGTGCTAGAGATGTGAGATGTGAAGATGTTCCTCCAGCGATGGAGCGTCTCTCCTCTGACGCCACTGAAGATACAAAGTTCCTTCATTTCACTGTCCTTTGAATCTGTGGGGCCAAAAGGGACCCAAGTGATGAAGAGGAAGAGGAGGAAGGGTCCTGATAAAACAGACTGCCTTTGAGATGATTCATTATAGAAGTGTGTGTGTGTGTGCTCCAGTGGAAGCTCAACCGTTAAATCACTGATCGTATCTGCTGCTCAATTAAAAACCTTTTTTCTTCAGTCGCTCCGTTTAAATCGTCCGATCGGATCTTTTCGTCTTTTTATTTTTTTAAATATTAAAATCTCAAAGTCATCAGACGCGTCTTTAATTACGACCTCGTCGGCATTTTTATCAGAATTCACCTTTCTTTCTTGAGACGGGAGTTTGGAGGAAGAGGAAGAGGAGGAAGAGGCATGAATGAGAATCCCAAGAGGAGTGTAAAGGGAGGATGCATACACAATATAGAGGAGGAAACGCCCGCTGCATGCTGAAAAGTGAGGAAACGGAGGAGAAGAGGCAGAGAGGGGGGGGGGGTAGAGGAGGAGAGTCGAAAGGTTAAAAAGAGGAAAGACCTGATTAAATGCAGAGTGAATGTGAGGAGCAGGATGAAAAGAGGCGGTCACATTCTCTTTATGCATACTGAAGTGAGAGGAAGAGGAGGAGGGGATGGAAGGAGACGCTGTTGGAATACTGAGAGCAGGAGGGAGGAGAATACTGATCAGAGAGGAAACGTCATCCATCACACCGGCCGAGGAGGAGGAGGAGGAGAAGATGGCGGAACAAGTCTTCCTCCTCCTAACATTCGTTATTATTGATGAGAGGTCGTCTCTGCTAGTGGATCAGTTTTGAATATCAAACGTTTCAGCATTAGATATGAAAACAGCTGTTTCATCAGGTGGCTGATTATTAAATAAGATGATGTCATCAAAACATCTGTATTCAACCCAAAACACAGCTGGACCTCAGAGATCCTTCTGACGCTGGTTTACAGCCGATGACCGTTATTTTACAACATAAATGTTTCTGATCAGCTGCTGAACTGAAGATTTATTATTCAGGGACTTTGGTTCTAAAAATGTTTTTGTCATTTCTCAACATAAAATCGTTTTGTTGGTGGTTTGGATGGTTTCCACTGTGTGTGTGTGTGTGTGTGTGTGTGTGTGTGTTGTCACACAGCTGGGAGGAGGTAACTTAGACTGAAGAGGTCGTGGGCCGGGTCTAAAAGAAAACAATTGATTGATACGTGGTTTTTAGATGAGTCCATCCAGCCGTCTCCACACACACTCACGACTCAGAGTTTAACGTTCTCTGGCGGTGAGATATTTATTTATTGTTTTTTCTTTTAATTTATTTTTTACGATGAGTTTTATTTATTGTCGGAGGACGAACACGGTTTTATTAGTTTGTACAGCGTTAAAGAGCTCGACGACACACACATTTTAACACACACGTGATCATATACCCAGGTGCATTCTGGGTTTTTTCACCTGTCCATGTGAAATTAGATTTGTCTGATCTCTATTGGAAATAAATGGAACCAGAATATCCTCTCGATATTATTTTGGATCGCTCGCTGGTTTCACGAGAGATCAAACCAGAGAACGATCCAATCGTAGATCATCAATGATCAGCTTTAGATTAATGGGACTCCTTCGTTGCACTGATCTCCCATTGAAAATCTATGGGAGTTCCCTGACCCCGCCCCCTTGCGTTAAGCCCCTCCCACTCCTGACAGACTAGTCGAGCCGACAGCCAATCCCAGCGGGTTTCATTGTACCATAGCAACAGCAAAACCACTGGACTCCCTGAGCCTGAAGGGGAGTCAGATGTCTTTATTGTACCATAATATTATAATTATAATTACTATTATTAATATTATTATTCTGAGCCGGTGCTTCTCAGCTGCTGTGAAACCCTTTTCTGAACAAAGTCCAGGGTTTTGAATAACGGCCAGACTCCCAGAGGTCCCGGTTGGGGTCTCGTTGAGGTCTCGTTGGGTCCCAGAGCCGCGGCTTGAGAAGCACCGCTCACACTGGATCTCGTGTCTTAGTTCAGGATGGGATTGTTCATTCAGGCGGCGCTTCAGGTGCTTCAGCTGTCAGATCGCGACGGCGTCACGATGTCGACCGCCTGTCATTGGCTGATCTAAACGTATACGTGATGACATCACAGCGCTCCATCGTGATGCACCAATGACGCGCCGCGACCCCGCCTCCCGCTGCACCTCGGCGCCGCCGCGTCATTCACTCTGCCTGGAAAAACCCACGGCGCCTTTGATGCAGGGCTTTCCAGGATGTAGTCAGGGCCCATGTTTTGATACCATTTGCCATTGCCTTGTTTTTTTATTTTATTTTTATTTTTGCTGAGTTAAAAATGTGATGATGAGGAGGAGGAATGTTCTTCATGTAATAGCCTGTGTCAGTTTTTATACCATTGCCATTGCCTTCTGCTGAGTTTGTATATTTGTGTGATTTCACTAAAGTGTAATGGAAAAGTTGGACTCAAGTTTCATTGTTTTTACTGTTCAGACTAATTACACTTCAGTTAACGAGTTAAAGTTGTTATTGAAGAAAAGAAGATCAATAAATAAGAGGTACTGTACCTTTAAATATCAAAATATTTGAAGAAGTGAAGGAAACTGCTGTTTGGTGTCCTGCTGCCATCAAACGCAGACGAATGAATGAGAACAAGGTTCAGGCTTTGCAACGCTTATCAGCAACTAAAGAGCCGCGATCAGGTTTCATTATCAGGAAATACACAGAGGGGGAGACAGATAGAGGGAGAGAGGGGGAGACAGATAGAGGGAGAGAGGGGGAGACAGATAGAGGGAGAGAGGGGGAGACAGATAGAGGGAGAGAGGGGGAGACAGATAGAGGGAGAGAGGGGGAGACAGATAGAGGGAGAGAGGGGGAGACAGATAGAGAGGGGGAGACAGATAGAGGGAGAGAGGGGGAGACAGATAGAGTGAGAGAGGGGGAGACAGATAGAGGGAGAGAGGGGGAGACAGATAGAGAGGGGGAGACAGATAGAGAGGGAGAGACAGATAGAGGGAGAGGGGGAGACAGATAGAGGGGGAGACAGATAGAGAGGGAGAGGGGGAGACAGATAGAGAGGGGGAGACAGATAGAGGGAGAGAGGGGGAGACAGATAGAGAGGGGGAGACAGATAGAGAGGGAGAGGGGGAGACAGATAGAGGGAGAGAGGGGGAGACAGATAGAGAGGAAGAGGGGGAGACAGATAGAGGGAGAGAGGGGGAGACAGATAGAGGGAGAGAGGGGGAGACAGATAGAGGGAGAGAGGGGGAGACAGATAGAGAGGGAGAGGGGGAGACAGAGAGGGGGAGACAGATAGAGAGAGGGAGACAGATAGAGAGGGGGAGACAGATAGAGAGGGGGAGACAGATAGAGGGAGAGAGGGGGAGACAGATAGAGAGGGGGAGACAGATAGAGAGGGAGAGGGGGAGACAGATAGAGGGAGAGACAGATAGAGGGAGAGAGGGGGAGACAGATAGAGGGGGAGACAGATAGAGAGGGAGAGGGGGAGACAGATAGAGAGGGGGAGACAGATAGAGGGAGAGAGGGGGAGACAGATAGAGAGGGAGAGGGGGAGACAGATAGAGAGGGAGAGGGGGAGACAGATAGAGAGGGGGAGACAGATAGAGAGGGAGAGGGGGAGACAGATAGAGGGAGAGACAGACAGCTTTGAGTGAAAAAATGTATTTAAATTCATTCAGAGAATATTCAGCCTTCAATAATGAAACAGAAAAAGACGATTAATCGTTTTTGGCGTTCACTTATCAACACGATCAATGATGAGAGCTTTACTATTATTTATCTCAGGACCCTCAATATAAAGTAAAATATACATCGACACAGAATAAAATAATAGTTTTAGAGCTCCATGTAAATTACTTCAGTTCATCAACACTTTTTCTTAGATTTTTGATTCTTTGTTCTCCGACGATTGAGAGAAAAACAAAGATTGCTTCAAGAATTCAAGGGAACAGGTGCGTGACAGACAACGTGACCGGACAACGAGACCGGACAACGTGACCGGACAACGAGACCGGACAACGAGACCGGACAACGTGACCGGACAACGAGACCGGACAACGTGACCGGACAACGAGACCGGACAACGTGACCGGACAACGAGACCGGACAACGTGACCGGACAACGAGACCGGACAACGAGACCGGACAACGTGACCGGACAACGAGACCGGACAACGTGACCGGACAACGAGACCGGACAACGAGACCGGACAACGTGACCGGACAACGAGACCGGACAACGTGACCGGACAACGAGACCGGACAACGTGACCGGACAACGTGACCGGACAACGAGACCGGACAACGTGACCGGACAACGAGAATCAGAATCAGAAACCGTTTATTGCCATTGTATGTTGAACATACAAGGAATTTGACATGACGGGAGGTGCGCAACATATAACAACAATCAACAACAATCGGCAATGCAAAGTACAAACACTTACAGAAATTTACAGAAAATTTTAGGAAAATATAAGATAAAGTAAAATATACAATAAAGTGGAATATAGGATAAAGTGAAATATAAAATAAAGTGAAGTCGAGTGCACAAGCGGACAGATAACAGGACTATAGACCAGTGAGACCAGTGTAGTGTGAAAGTGTCGAGTGTGATAGAAGGGATGTGCGGGGGAGTGACCGGTGGGAAATTGTCCTGGGGATGACAGAGTCAGTGGGGGTCCCGGGCTCTGTTAATGAGTCCGACTGCCGACGGGAAGAAACTGTTCATGTGGCGTGAGGTCTTGGTCCTGATGGAGGTCTTGGTCCTGATGGACCTCAGCCTCCTACCAGATGGAAGGGGCACAAACAGTTTATGTCCAGGGTGAGAGGGGTCAGCTACAATCCTTCTTGCTCGCTTCAGGGTTCTTAAAGTGAACAGGTCCTGGAGGGACGGCAGATTGCAGCCAATCACCCTCTCAGCAGAGCGAATGATGCGCTGCAGTCTGCCCTTGTCCTTGGCTGTGGCTGCAGCGTACCAGACCGTGATGGAGGAGCAGAGGATGGACTCGATGATGGCTCTGTAGAAATGCACCATCATTGTCTTTGGCAGGTTGAATTTCTTCAGCTGCCTCAGGAAGTACATCCTCTGCTGAGCCTTCCTGGTGATGGAGCTGATGTTGAGCTCCCACTTGAGGTCCTGGGATATGATGGAGCCCAGGAAGAGGAAGGACTCCATCACGTCGACCGGGGAGCCACACAGGGTGATAGGGGCTGGTGGGGCTACGTTCTTCCTGAAATCCACAACCATCTCCACTGTCTTTAGAGCGTTGAGCTCTAGGTTGTTCAGACCGCACCAGGTCACCAGATGGTCAGTCTCCCACCTGTAGGCGGACTCATCCCCACCAGAGATGAGTCCAATGAGGGTGGTGTCATCCGCGACCTTCAGGAGCTTGACGGACTGGTGACTGGAGGTGCAGCTGTTGGTGTACAGGGAGAAGAGCAGAGGGGAAAGAACACAGCCTTGGGGGGGAACCGGTGCTGATGGTCCTGGAGGATGAGACGTGCTTTCCCAGCTTCACGTGCTGCTTCCTGTCAGACAGGAAGTCTGTGATCCACTTGCAGGTGGAGTCGGGCACCTGCAGCTGGGAGAGCTTGTCATGCAGCAGAGACGGGATGATGGTATTGAAAGCAGAGCTGAAGTCCACAAACAGGATCCTGGCGTAGGTTCCTGGGGAGTCCAGATGCTGGAGGATGAAGTGATGGGGCAAGTTGACTGCGTCATCTACAGATCTGTTGGCTCTGTAGGCGAACTGCAGGGGGTCCAGGAGTGGGTCAGTGAGGGTTTTTAGGTGGGACAGGACAAGGCGCTCAAAAGACTTCATGACCACAGAGGTCAGGGCGACGGGCCTGTAGTCATTAAGTCCTGTGATCCTTGGTTTTTTAGGGACAGGGATGATGGTGGAGACCTTGAAGCAGGCTGGTACGTGGCATGTCTCCAGGGAGGTGTTGAAAATGTCTAAACACCGGAGACAGCTGGTCAGCACAATACTTCAGGGTGGAGGGGGAGACAGAGTCCGGGCCGGCTGCTTTGCGGGGGTTCTGTTTTAAAAAAAGCCTGTTTACATCTCTCTCCTGAATAGAGAGAGTCGTCACTGGGGGTGGGGGGGGGGGCGCTGGAATGGGTGGTACAGAGGCATGGGCCCCTGCTGAGCTGGGGGAGGGGGGGCTGGTGGTCTGGGGCTGGTTGATGGGGCTGTGGGGGATGGAGTCAGGACTGTCCCATTGTCTTTCAAAGCGGAAGCAGTAGTCATTCAGCTCGTCTGCCAGGCGGAGGTCGTTCATGGAGTGGGGGGTTTTGGGCTTGTAGTTGGTAATCTGTCTGAGACCTCTCCAGACAGAAGCAGAGTCGTTGGCTGAGAGCTGATGTTGGAGTTTCTCAGAGTACAGTCGTTTAGCGTCTCTCACTGCCTTGCTAAACCTGTATTTCGACTCTTTGTACAAGACCTTGTCCCCACTCTTAGGCTATATCCACACTACTCCACTTTTCCTACGTTTACACTGAGCAGCCACACCACGCCGGAGTTTTGGAGCAGCCTTAACGGAGGAACCTGAAAACTCCGCCGAGGTTGGAGGTATTTGAGAACTCCGGGGTTTTGGTTGAGTGTAGACGTCGGATACGGATGTCTGTTAGAAAAAAATGAGCCCACACCCGTGCTCGCTACTGGATTGGTTATTACCAGCCATGACGTCTCCATCCCTGAGTCGTCACACTCACTATCACTTGACCCGTACCCGGAAGAAAACAAACAGCCGGCGACCAGCAGCGATTCATTTCAACATGGATAATGGCAAGCCTTGCTTGCTTTGTTGTCTGTAGTAGCAGCTATTGTGGAGTTAAATTCGTCATTTTACAATGCTGCTAATGCCTACATGCGGAGGAGGCGAGCTGTTCTTCGAGCGATGAGCGAGCTGCTTGACCATCGGCGATCAGCCCCCACGGAGCGGCTGTCTGAAGCTACAGTTAGCAATAAATGCTATTCAGCGCTGCAGCTACAAACAGACAACACAGAGGAAACTAGTGATCGACGCTGATTCGTTTTACTTTTTCCGTTTGGTAGCCTTGAGAGACCTTAGTCTCTTTATGAAAATATGTACGAAGATATATTATATTCGCTAATGCTAATCGCGGTTAGCATTTCCCCATTGGCGGTAATGTTAAAATTAGCTTAGAAGCTAGCGAGTCGGACCTGTTGCATGATGTTGTGCCCTAAAAGATGGAGCAAATGCCCTAAAGAATTGATAGAGGGCGAAGATGATGTCCCTGTTTCTCTGCTGGGTGACCCAGCTTATCCCCTGATGCCGTATCTCATGAAGGAATACCCCAATGGAGCTAACGCTACATTCATCAGCCCCCACGGCAACAACAGACAACAACACAGAGGAAGCGAGTGATCGACGTGTGTTGACCACATTTATGGACCATAATCGAGTAAACGTTTCCGTGTAAGTGTTGATTTTAAAGTAAAGTTGATGTGAGAGAGAGAGAGAGAGATATTTATATAGAGACAGACAGACCCGCAGCGCTGTAACTACGTCTGAAAAATAAAACTTCTAAAACTTTCCACGAACTGTCTGAGTTTATAGAGGAAGATCTTAAGTATCAAATACAACCTTTCATTATTAAAGACTACTTTATTACTCTGTCATATTTTTTTTTAACTAAGCAAGCAATCCACTTCCTGTTTACACCATCACGCGCATGCCCAGTGTACGTTAATGGTCACGTGCTGTCCGCCTTGAAGGCTGCCGTGTGGATGCTCCAATAATGCTGAAAACTCCCGCGTGGACGGAGATCGGTTCTATTTGAGAACTCTGCATCCAACGAGACACGGCCTAGTGTGGATATGGCCTTAAAGGCCTGATCCTTGTGCAGCCTTCACTGTCTGAGTTCTGCTGTGAACCAGGGTTTGTCGTTGTTGTAACTCACCCTGGTGCTTGTTGGAACACAGCTGTCCTCACAGAAGCTGATGTATGAAGTTACAGCCTCTGTGTACTCATCCAGGCTGTTGGTAGCAGTCCTGAAGACATCCCAGTCTGTACTGTCCAAACACACCCGAAGATCCTCTAGAGCTTCACTGGTCCACTTCTTGAATTTCCTCACCACAGGTTTACAGAGCTTGAGTTTCTGCCTGTATGAGGGAATCAGATGGACCATGACGTGGTCAAAGAGTCCCAGTGCAGCACGAGGGACGGCGTGATATGCCCCGCTGATTGTGGTGTAGCAGTGGTCGAATGTTCTCCTCTCTGGTAGGGCATTTAATAAGCTGTCTGTATTTAGGGAGTTCATGGCTGAGATTTCCTTTGTTAAAGTCACCAAGGACAATAACTGGGGAGTCCGGGTAGGTCCGCTCCACACACAGTATCTGATCGGCGAGTGTCCGCTGTCCTTCCTGCACGTTGCTCTGCGGCGGAATGTAAACACCGACCAGAATGAATGAAGCGAACTCACGTGGAGAGTAAAAGGGTTTGCAGTTAATGATAAAATATTCCAGGTCAGGAGAACAGTGTTGAAGAATCACTGACACATCGTTGCACCAGCCACTGTTGGTGTAAAAACAGATTCCTCCACCTTTCGACTTGCCTGAGAGCTCCGTGTCGCGATCCGCTCTGAACAGCTGGAAGCCAGCCAGCTGGAGCGCAGAGTCCGGAATCGATCCACACAGCCAAGTCTCAGTGAAGCACAAAACGGAAGATGAAGAAAAGTCTCTGTCTTTCCCCACTAGTAGCTGAAGTTCGTCCAGTTTGTTACACAGTGAGCGGACGTTTGAGAGAAATATACCCGGCAGCGGTGTGCGGAATCCACGTGAGCGGAGACGTACAAGCACGCCGGCCCGCTTTCCTCTCCTGCGACGTCTCACTGCTTGAGAAAGGATGAGCGCCCCCTTAGCAAGAATGTCCAGTAATTCCACAGAAGTTAGCAGAAAAGTTGGAACTAAATCCGCTGGAGTCGTACCCCTGATGTTCATGAGCTCATCTCTGGTGAAGGAGCTCCGGGTATCGCAGCATAAAACTGAATTAACAACAAAAATAACACAAAACATTGCGCACCGAGTCATCGAGGCAGCCATGTCCGGCACCACCGGAAGTACCGGACAACGTGACCGGACAACGTGACCGGACAACGAGACCGGACAACGTGACCGGACAACGTGACCGGACAACGAGACCGGACAACGTGACCGGACAACGTGACCGGACAACGAGACCGGACAACGTGACCGGACAACGTGACCGGACAACGAGACCGGACAACGAGACCTGACAACGTGACCGGACAACGTGACCGGACAACGTGACCGGACAACGAGCCCCGCCCACCAAACAGGTGGGCGGGGCTAAGCTCTGCTTTATGTCTCGACTTGCAGCTTGTTAAAATGACGAGTTTTGATTTGATTACAGCTGTGTGTGTTTCTGTGTGTGTGTGAGAGAGACACCTGTAGATGCTGAGTACTCGGCTAGTTAACTGAGTCAGGCCTTTACACACACACACACACACACACACACAGCCACTCTCCCAAATTAACCGTTAATCATAAACGGTAAAGAAACGGTGAGTCAGGAGTTCCTTCGTCTCTGCTCGTAGCCTTACACACTCACACACACACACACACTCACACACACACTCACACACTCACACACACAAATCATTTCTTCATCAGCATGTTTTTATTCTGCTGATGTTTGTGGAGTCGAGAGATTTTTAGATGAAAATATTTTCTCTGTCATGTGATGAAATGGACTTTTAAATAATAATGAAGTCGACTCGTCTGTTTGATGTTTGAGTCAGCAGAACTCTGTTCAAACCATCTATATCTACAGTATATATAGATATAAACTACATTTATTCAACTTAAATCCAGTCAAAATCTCACTGATTAAATCATGTAGAGGGACATGTTGAGGGGAACTCATGTTCTTTATGTAGAATGAAGTGATACAGATCAAACTGAAGAGGTCTCATCAAATACTCTTTAAAGGAAAACGGGAAACAGGAAGGTTCAGTTTTTAAACGTCTTTTATCTTCTTATTTTTATGTTCATGTATTTAAGAAGCTTTAACTGTTGTGAACCAACGATAAAGAACTTGAGTTTATAATTTATACACAGGTTTCTATAATATACAACCACTGCATACTAAACTAGTATAATAAACTAAAGTACTGTATTGATCTCTGATAGAATGAACAAACTGGTTCCACATAAATCAGTGTCAATATCATTAATGGATACTATTAATAAATATGATGCGAGATGTCATGCAACACCAACTGTAACATGAAGTATTGAAATAAAGATAAAAACATGTTTTTGTATTATATATCAGAACATCAGTGAGTCGGTGAGGACCAGCTGATGTTTAATTGAATCTGATGACACTGATTGAAACTCAACCAAAATAGTTTGTTCAGACTTTTAGTCAACTGACACTACAAACCAGGATGAGATGACTAAATAAAACTAACGAGCACATGTTCCACAATGAGACTAACATGAGAATAATAATAGGTAATAAAATTAAAATCTCACTAAATACCAGAAGTCTGTTCTCTGACGTTGGAAACATTTCAACAATAAAGAGACACCAGCCGTCCAGGGATTAGACCGCACCGAACCCCCTCTGAGACACAGTTAATGAGGCTCTGTTTGTTGGTGAGATGAAAATACCCACAATCCTACAGGAGAAAATGAACCGTTCCTCTCCAGAGATTAGACAGAACCACAACTGTTGGAGAAAAAAAATGTCAATCTTAATTCTTATTATCGCCATTTAATGAAGTTTTAAATATTATTTATGAATCTGAGACATCCCAGTGGATCAGACTATTCTCTGAGCTTCTAATAGCTCGCTGCCTCCAGGGATTAGACTTGACCGAGACTTGCTATTCATTAATGAGGATATTTAGGTCAACATAAACCATCCGGACCCACAACACACAAAAGGCTTCTCCTGTGAGATGACTGAGCCTGTTTCCAAGAGATAGATACGTCCCATTGGACCGGTCTATTCTCAGCCGGTGTCTGTAATGGGAACTGGCAACACTAGACACGGAGCAATGGATCAAAATAAAGTCTGCTGTCCAGAGAGTAAACCAGACCAAAGCTCACTCACCATCCGGTGGAAACTTCAAGCCACTAGTCAAGTTTAGGTACAGACTAATCCCTGGACAGTTTGCTCCATGATGCTGAATGAATCCTTCTTGATCCTGAGCCTAAATACTTTGATCCAGATCTGATCTGAGATCTGAATAACTGTATCTAGAGTTTGTATAATTCAAAGATAAAGTACTCTAATCCAGGACTAATCTTGGATTACTCAAATTTAAATCTAATTTATGACATACGATTAATTTGCTGTAATTTAAAACAAATAAATAAAATGGAGATAAAATGGAGCCTATAGTCTAGAGTCTAATCCAGGACTAATCCCCATCCTAAATCCTAATATACATCCTAAATACTCCAGAGTAGTTCCCAATACTCTAATCCAGCAATAAATCAGGATTAAAATACTCTGATCTACTGTAGATCTAATCCAAGATCTTTAATCTTGGTCTAATCCAGGGTTAGATCAGATGAGGTGGAGCATCTACAGATTATATTCATCATTAATTAATCTATTTATTAGTCTGTCAATCGATTGATTGTTTGTTTGGTTTAATCGCCGAAACCTCAACGTTATTACTTATACATGAAATAAGTATTTTAAGAAAAAGCAGCAAATGAAGCTGGAAGCAAGAAACACTTTCAATGTTCTGATCCACTAATTGATTAATTGATGTGTTAATTATCGGACTAATTGATTAATGGACTAATGGTTTCAACTGTTTTAAGTTTCATAACGAAAGTTCATATTTTATAAACTCTTCACGTTTTCTAAAATATGTATTTGTAAAGTTACTCAAGTACCTCAAATGTGTACTTAAGTACTGTACTGCAGAGTAAATTAACTTGTTATTTTTTGTTTCCCATCAACTCTTGAAACAAACCAGCATAGAAACATAACACGTCAACGTCAGTCTTCTTAAAGGTTAACGGTCAAAGGTGACATCATCAAGAGAACAAACAGAGAGCTCCTAAATGTTGAGATGTCTCACTCTGAGCTAAACTTTTGGACTGAAAGAAAACCAACTAAATGTAGTTCTTCATGGCAGGTGCATGATGGGAAGTGAAGGTTTGTATTTTTCTAAGCTCTTCCTCCTATTCATCGATTGGCCGAATATTAAAGTCATCTATGTGAAAGTGGAGCAGAAACACACATACACACACACACACTTACACACACACACACACACACACACACTCGTCTGTCCGATCGGCGGTCCTCCAGCCAATTAGCTAATGGCTCGTTAAAGACTACGTCCATTAGAGCTTCTCATAAATCAATTAGGCAGAACGGACGAGGATCCAATTGATCCGCTTCAGCTCTCCGATTGATCACATGGTGCCATCACCACGGCAACCACAAGACAGAAACAATGACGAGGCTGAGTCAGCAGAAAAGGATGACCTACACAGGACAGGTCCTCATAGTGTTGGTGTAAGACAGGTCCTCATAGTGTTGGTGCAGGACAGGTCCTCATAGTGTTGGTACAGGACAGGTCCTCATAGTGTTGGTGTAGGACAGGTCCTCATAGTGTTGGTGTAAGACAGGTCCTCATAGTGTTGGTGTAGGACAGGTCCTCATAGTGTTGGTGTAGGACAGGTCCTCATAGTGTTGGTGTAAGACAGGTCCTCATAGTGTTGGTACAGGACAGGTCCTCATAGTCTTGGTGTAGGACAGGTCCTCATAGTGTTGGTTTAGGACAGGTCCTCATAGTGTTGATGTAAGACAGGTCCTCATAATGTTGGTACAGGACAGGTCCTCATAGTGTTGGTGTATGACAGGTCCTCATAGTGTTGGTACTGGACAGGTCCTCATAGTGTTGGTACAGAACAGGTCCTCATAGTGTTGGTGTAGGACAGGTCCTCATAGTGTTGGTACAGGACAGGTCCTCATAGTGTTGGTGTAGGACAGGTCCTCATAGTGTTGGTGTAAGACAGGTCCTCATAGTGTTGGTTTAGGACAGGTCCTCATAGTGTTGGTGTAGGACAGGTCCTCATAGTGTTGGTGTAAGACAGGTCCTCATAGAGTTGGTGTAAGACAGGTCCTCATAGTGTTGGTGTAGGACAGGTCCTCATAGTGTTGGTACAGGACAGGTCCTCATAGTGTTGGTGTAGGACAGGTCCTCATAGTGTTGGTACTGGACAGGTCCTCGTAGTGTTGGTACAGGACAGGTCCTAATAGTGTTGGTGTAGGACAGGTCCTCATGGTGTTGGTGTAAGACAGGTCCTCATAGTGTTGGTGTAAGACAGGTCCTCATATTGTTGGTGTAGGACAGGTCCTCATAGTGTTGGTGTAAGACAGGTCCTCATAGTGTTGGTACAGGACAGGTCCTCAAAGTGTTGGTGTAGGACAGGTCCTCATAGTGTTGGTACTGGACAGGTCCTCATAGTGTTGGTACAGGACAGGTCCTAATAGTGTTGGTGTAGGACAGGTCCTCATAGTGTTGGTGTAAGACAGGTCCTCATAGTGTTGGTACAGGACAGGTCCTCATAGTGCTGGTGTAGGACAGGTCCTCATAGTGTTGGTGTAGGACAGGTCCTCATAATGTTGGTGTAGGACATGTCCTCATAGTGTTGGTGTAAGACAGGTCCTCATAGTGTTGGTACAGGACAGGTCCTCATAGTGTTGGTGTAGGACAGGTCCTCATAGTGTTGGTGTAGGACAGGTCCTCATAGTGTTGGTGTAGGACAGGTCCTCATAGTGTTGGTGTAAGACAGGTCCTCATAGTGTTGGTACTGGACAGGTCCTCATAGTGTTGGTGTAGGACAGGTCCTCATAGTGTTGGTGTAAGACAGGTCCTCATAGAGTTGGTACTGGACAGGTCCTCATAGTGTTGGTGTAGGACAGGTCCTCATAGAGTTGGTGTAAGACAGGTCCTCATAGTGTTGGTGTAGGACAGGTCCTCATAGTGTTGGTACAGGACAGGTCCTCATAGTGTTGGTGTAGGACAGGTCCTCATAGTGTTGGTGTAAGACAGGTCCTCATAGTGTTGGTGTAAGACAGGTCCTCATATTGTTGGTGTAGGACAGGTCCTCATAGTGTTGGTACTGGACAGGTCCTCATAGTGTTGGTGTAGGACAGGTCCTCATAGAGTTGGTGTAAGACAGGTCCTCATAGTGTTGGTGTAGGACAGGTCCTCATAGTGTTGGTACAGGACAGGTCCTCATAGTGTTGGTGTAAGACAGGTCCTCATAGAGTTGGTACTGGACAGGTCCTCATAGTGTTGGTGTAGTACAGGTCCTCATAGTGTTGGTACAGGACAGGTCCTCATAGTGTTGGTGTAGGACAGGTCCTCATAGTGTTGGTGTAAGACAGGTCCTCATAGTGTTGGTGTAAGACAGGTCCTCATATTGTTGGTGTAGGACAGGTCCTCATAGTGTTGGTGTAAGACAGGTCCTCATAGTGTTGGTACAGGACAGGTCCTCATGGTGTTGGTATAGGACAGGTCCTTATAGTGTTGGTTTAGGACAGGTCCTCATAGTGTTGGTGTAGGACACGTCCTCATAGTGTTGGTAAATGACAGGTCCTCATAGTGTTGGTGTAAGACAGGTCCTCATAGTGTTGGTACAGGACAGGTCCTCATAGTGTTGGTGTATGACAGGTCCTCATAGTGTTGGTGCAGGACAGGTCCTCATGGTGTTGGTGCAGGACAGGTCCTCATAGTGTTGGTGTAGGACAGGTCCTCATAGTGTTGGTGTAGGACAGGTCCTCATAGTGTTGGTGTAAGACAGGTCCTCATAGTGCTGGTACTGGACAGGTCCTCATAGTGTTGGTGCAGGACAGGTCCTCATAGTGTTGGTACTGGACAGGTCCTCATAGTGTTGGTACAGGACAGGTCCTAATAGTGTTGGTTTAGGACAGGTCCTCATAGTGTTGGTGTAGGACAGGTCCTCATAGTGTTGGTTTAGGACAGGTCCTCATAGTGTTGGTGTAGGACAGGTCCTCATAGTGTTGGTACTGGACAGGTCCTCATAGTGTTGGTGTAAGACAGGTCCTCATAGTGTTGGTGTAAGACAGGTCCTCATAGTGTTGGTACAGGACAGGTCCTCATAGTGTTGGTGTAGGACAGGTCCTCATAGTGTTGGTGTAAGACAGGTCCTCATAGTGTTGGTACAGGACAGGTCCTCATAGTGTTGGTGTAGGACAGGTCCTCATAGTGTTGGTTTAGGACAGGTCCTCATAGTGTTGGTGTAAGACAGGTCCTCATAGTGTTGGTGTAGGACAGGTCCTCATAGTGTTGGTGTAGGACAGGTCCTCATAGTGCTGGTGTAGGACAGGTCCTCATAGTGTTGGTGTAGGACAGGTCCTCATAGTGTTGGTACAGGACAGGTCCTCATAGTGTTGGTGTAAGACAGGTCCTCATAGTGTTGGTGTAAGACAGGTCCTCATAGTGTTTGTACAGGACAGGTCCTCATAGTGTTGGTGTAGGACAGGTCCTCATAGTGTTGGTGTAAGACAGGTCCTCATAGTGTTGGTGTAAGACAGGTCCTCATAGTGTTGGTACAGGACAGGTCCTAATAGTGTTGGTGTAGGACAGGTCCTCATAGTGTTGGTACAGGACAGGTCCTCATAGTGTTGGTACAGGACAGGTCCTCATAGTGTTGGTGTAGGACAGGCCCTCATAGTGTTGGTGTATGACAGGTCCTCATAGTGTTGGTACAGGACAGGTCCTCATAGTGTTGGTGTAGGACAGGTCCTCATAATGTTGGTGTAAGACAGGTCCTCATAGTGTTGGTACAGGACAGGTCCTCATGGTGTTGGTGTAGGACATGTCCT
Source organism: Ophthalmolycus amberensis (assembly GCA_024529925.1). Lineage (NCBI taxonomy): Eukaryota > Metazoa > Chordata > Actinopteri > Perciformes > Zoarcidae > Ophthalmolycus > Ophthalmolycus amberensis. The sequence continues at coordinate 101,207 of JAFEUB010001803.1, forward strand.
CATAGTGTTGGTTTAGGACAGGTCCTCATAGTGTTGGTTTAGGACAGGTCCTCATAGTGTTGGTGTAAGACATGTCCTCATAGTGTTGGTGTAGGACAGGTCCTCATAGTGTTGGTGTAGGACAGGTCCTCATAGTGTTGGTTTAGGACAGGTCCTCATAGTGTTGGTGTCGGACAGGTCCTCATAGTGTTGGTACTGGACAGGTCCTCATAGTGTTGGTGTAGGACAGGTCCTTATAGTGTTGGTTTAGGACAGGTCCTCATAGTGTTGGTGTAGGACAGGCCCTCATAGTGTTGGTGTATGACAGGTCCTCATAGTGTTGGTACAGGACAGTTCCTCATAGTGTTGGTGTAGGACAGGTCCTCATAATGTTGGTGTAAGACAGGTCCTCATAGTGTTGGTACAGGACAGGTCCTCATGGTGTTGGTGTAGGACATGTCCTCATAGTGTTGGTTTAACACAGGTCCTCATAGTGCTGGTGTAGGACAGGTCCTCATAGTGTTGGTTTAGGACAGGTCCTCATAGTGTTGGTGTAGGACAGGTCCTCATAGTGTTGGTTTAGGACAGGTCCTCATAGTGTTGGTGTAAGACATGTCCTCATAGTGTTGGTGTAGGACAGGTCCTCATAGTGTTGGTGTAGAACAGGTCCTCATAGTGTTGGTTTAGGACAGGTCCTCATAGTGTTGGTGTCGGACAGGTCCTCATAGTGTTGGTACTGGACAGGTCCTCATAGTGTTGGTGTAGGACAGGTCGTTATAGTGTTGGTTTAGGACAGGTCCTCATAGTGTTGGTGTAGGACAGGCCCTCATAGTGTTGGTGTATGACAGGTCCTCATAGTGTTGGTACAGGACAGGTCCTCATAGTGTTGGTGTAGGACAGGTCCTCATAATGTTGGTGTAAGACAGGTCCTCATAGTGTTGGTACAGGACAGGTCCTCATGGTGTTGGTGTAGGACATGTCCTCATAGTGTTGGTTTAGGACAGGTCCTCATAGTGCTGGTGTAGGACAGGTCCTCATAGTGTTGGTTTAGGACAGGTCCTCATAGTGTTGGTGTAAGACATGTCCTCATAGTGTTGGTGTAGGACAGGTCCTCATAGTGTTGGTGTAGGACAGGTCCTCATAGTGTTAGTTTAGGACAGGTCCTCATAGTGTTGGTGTCGGACAGGTCCTCATAGTGTTGGTACTGGACAGGTCCTCATAGTGTTGGTGTAGGACAGGTCCTTATAGTGTTGGTTTAGGACAGGTCCTCATAGTGTTGGTGTCGGACAGGTCCTCATAGTGTTGGTACTGGACAGGTCCTCATAGTGTTGGTGTAGGACAGGTCCTCATAGTGTTGGTGTAAGACAGGTCCTCATAGTGTTGGTACAGGACAGGTCCTCATAGTGCTGGTGTAAGACAGGTCCTCATAGTGCTGGTGTAGGACAGGTCCTCATAGTGTTGGTGTAAGACAGGTCCTCATAGTGTTGGTACAGGACAGGTCCTCATAGTGTTGGTGTAGGACAGGTCCTCATAATGTTGGTGTAAGACAGGTCCTCATAGTGTTGGTACAGGACAGGTCCTCATGGTGTTGGTGTAGGACATGTCCTCATAGTGTTGGTGTAAGACAGGTCCTCATAGTGTTGGTACAGGACAGGTCCTCATAGTGTTGGTGTAAGACAGGTCCTCATACTGTTGGTTTAGGACAGGTCCTCATAGTGTTGGTGTAAGACAGGTCCTCATAGTGTTGGTACAGGACAGGTCCTCATAGTGTTGGTGTAAGACAGGTCCTCATAGTGTTGGTACAGGACAGGTCCTCATAGTGTTGGTGTAAGACAGGTCCTCATAGTGTTGGTTTAGGACAGGTCCTCATAGTGTTGGTGTAAGACATGTCCTCATAGTGCTGGTGTAGGACAGGTCCTCATAGTGTTGGTGTAGGACAGGTCCTCATAGTGCTGGTGTAGGAAAGGTCCTCATAGTGTTGGTGTAGGACAGGTCCTCATAGTGTTGGTACAGGACAGGTCCTCATAGTGCTGGTGTAGGACAGGTCCTCATAGTGTTGGTGTAGGACAGGTCCTCATAGTGTTGGTACAGGACAGGTCCTCATAGTGTTGGTGTAGGACAGGTCCTCATAGTGTTGGTGTAGGACAGGTCCTCATAGTGTTGGTGTAAGACAGGTCCTCATAGTGTTGGTTTAGGACAGGTCCTCATAGTGCTGGTGTAGGACAGGTCCTCATAGTGTTGGTGTAGGACAGGTCCTCATAGTGTTGGTGTAGGACAGGTCCTCATAGTGTTGGTACAGGACAGGTCCTCATAGTGTTGGTGTAGGACAGGTCCTCATAGTGTTGGTTTAGGACAGGTCCTCATAGTGTTGGTGTAAGACAGGTCCTCATAGTGTTGGTTTAGGACAGGTCCTCATAGTGTTGGTTTAGGACAGGTCCTCATAGTGTTGGTGTAAGACAGGTCCTCATAGTGTTGGTTTAGGACAGGTCCTCATAGTGCTGGTGTAGGACAGGTCCTCATAGTGTTGGTGTAGGACAGGTCCTCATAGTGTTGGTGTAGGACAGGTCCTCATAGTGTTGGTACAGCACAGGTCCTCATAGTGTTGGTGTAGGACAGGTCCTCATAGTGTTGGTTTAGGACAGGTCCTCATAGTGTTGGTGTAGGACAGGTCCTCATAGTGTTGGTTTAGGACAGGTCCTCATAGTGTTGGTGTAAGACAGGTCCTCATAGTGTTGGTGTAAGACAGGTCCTCATAGTGTTGGTACAGGACAGGTCCTAATAGTGTTGGTGTAGGACAGGTCCTAATAGTGTTGGTGTAGGACAGGTCCTCATAGTGTTGGTACAGGACAGGTCCTCATAGTGTTGGTGTAGGACAGGCCCTCATAGTGTTGGTGTATGACAGGTCCTCATAGTGTTGGTACAGGACAGGTCCTCATAGTGCTGGTGTAGGACAGGTCCTCATAGTGTTGGTGTAGGACAGGTCCTCATAGTGTTGGTGTAGGACAGGTCCTCATAGTGTTGGTACAGGACAGGTCCTCATAGTGTTGGTGTAGGACAGGTCCTCATAGTGTTGGTTTAGGACAGGTCCTCATAGTGTTGGTGTAAGACAGGTCCTCATAGTGTTGGTTTAGGACAGGTCCTCATATTGTTGGTTTAGGACAGGTCCTCATAGTGTTGGTGTAAGACAGGTCCTCATAGTGTTGGTTTAGGACAGGTCCTCATAGTGCTGGTGTAGGACAGGTCCTCATAGTGTTGGTGTAGGACAGGTCCTCATAGTGTTGGTGTAGGACAGGTCCTCATAGTGTTGGTACAGCACAGGTCCTCATAGTGTTGGTGTAGGACAGGTCCTCATAGTGTTGGTTTAGGACAGGTCCTCATAGTGTTGGTGTAGGACAGGTCCTCATAGTGTTGGTTTAGGACAGGTCCTCATAGTGTTGGTGTAAGACAGGTCCTCATAGTGTTGGTTTAGGACAGGTCCTCATAGTGCTGGTGTAGGACAGGTCCTCATAGTGTTGGTGTAGGACAGGTCCTCATAGTGTTGGTGTAGGACAGGTCCTCATAGTGTTGGTACAGCACAGGTCCTCATAGTGTTGGTGTAGGACAGGTCCTCATAGTGTTGGTACAGGACAGGTCCTCATGGTGTTGGTGTAGGACATGTCCTCATAGTGTTGGTGTAAGACAGGTCCTCATAGTGTTGGTACAGCACAGGTCCTCATAGTGTTGGTGTAGGACAGGTCCTCATAGTGTTGGTACAGGACAGGTCCTCATGGTGTTGGTGTAGGACATGTCCTCATAGTGTTGGTGTAAGACAGGTCCTCATAGTGTTGGTACAGGACAGGTCCTCATAGTGTTGGTGTAAGACAGGTCCTCATACTGTTGGTTTAGGACAGGTCCTCATAGTGTTGGTGTAAGACAGGTCCTCATAGTGTTGGTACAGGACAGGTCCTCATAGTGTTGGTGTAAGACAGGTCCTCATAGTGTTGGTACAGGACAGGTCCTCATAGTGTTGGTGTAAGACAGGTCCTCATAGTGTTGGTTTAGGACAGGTCCTCATAGTGTTGGTGTAAGACATGTCCTCATAGTGCTGGTGTAGGACAGGTCCTCATAGTGTTGGTGTAGGACAGGTCCTCATAGTGCTGGTGTAGGAAAGGTCCTCATAGTGTTGGTGTAGGACAGGTCCTCATAGTGTTGGTACAGGACAGGTCCTCATAGTGCTGGTGTAGGACAGGTCCTCATAGTGTTGGTGTAGGACAGGTCCTCATAGTGTTGGTACAGGACAGGTCCTCATAGTGTTGGTGTAGGACAGGTCCTCATAGTGTTGGTGTAGGACAGGTCCTCATAGTGTTGGTGTAAGACAGGTCCTCATAGTGTTGGTTTAGGACAGGTCCTCATAGTGCTGGTGTAGGACAGGTCCTCATAGTGTTGGTGTAGGACAGGTCCTCATAGTGTTGGTGTAGGACAGGTCCTCATAGTGTTGGTACAGGACAGGTCCTCATAGTGTTGGTGTAGGACAGGTCCTCATAGTGTTGGTTTAGGACAGGTCCTCATAGTGTTGGTGTAAGACAGGTCCTCATAGTGTTGGTTTAGGACAGGTCCTCATAGTGTTGGTTTAGGACAGGTCCTCATAGTGTTGGTGTAAGACAGGTCCTCATAGTGTTGGTTTAGGACAGGTCCTCATAGTGCTGGTGTAGGACAGGTCCTCATAGTGTTGGTGTAGGACAGGTCCTCATAGTGTTGGTGTAGGACAGGTCCTCATAGTGTTGGTACAGCACAGGTCCTCATAGTGTTGGTGTAGGACAGGTCCTCATAGTGTTGGTTTAGGACAGGTCCTCATAGTGTTGGTGTAGGACAGGTCCTCATAGTGTTGGTTTAGGACAGGTCCTCATAGTGTTGGTGTAAGACAGGTCCTCATAGTGTTGGTGTAAGACAGGTCCTCATAGTGTTGGTACAGGACAGGTCCTAATAGTGTTGGTGTAGGACAGGTCCTAATAGTGTTGGTGTAGGACAGGTCCTCATAGTGTTGGTACAGGACAGGTCCTCATAGTGTTGGTGTAGGACAGGCCCTCATAGTGTTGGTGTATGACAGGTCCTCATAGTGTTGGTACAGGACAGGTCCTCATAGTGCTGGTGTAGGACAGGTCCTCATAGTGTTGGTGTAGGACAGGTCCTCATAGTGTTGGTGTAGGACAGGTCCTCATAGTGTTGGTACAGGACAGGTCCTCATAGTGTTGGTGTAGGACAGGTCCTCATAGTGTTGGTTTAGGACAGGTCCTCATAGTGTTGGTGTAAGACAGGTCCTCATAGTGTTGGTTTAGGACAGGTCCTCATATTGTTGGTTTAGGACAGGTCCTCATAGTGTTGGTGTAAGACAGGTCCTCATAGTGTTGGTTTAGGACAGGTCCTCATAGTGCTGGTGTAGGACAGGTCCTCATAGTGTTGGTGTAGGACAGGTCCTCATAGTGTTGGTGTAGGACAGGTCCTCATAGTGTTGGTACAGCACAGGTCCTCATAGTGTTGGTGTAGGACAGGTCCTCATAGTGTTGGTTTAGGACAGGTCCTCATAGTGTTGGTGTAGGACAGGTCCTCATAGTGTTGGTTTAGGACAGGTCCTCATAGTGTTGGTGTAAGACAGGTCCTCATAGTGTTGGTACAGGACAGGTCCTCATAGTGTTGGTGTAGGACAGGTCCTCATAGTGTTGGTTTAGGACAGGTCCTCATAGTGTTGGTGTAAGACATGTCCTCATAGTGCTGGTGTAGGACAGGTCCTCTTAGTGTTGGTGTAGGACAGGTTCTTATAGTGTTGGTACAGGACAGGTCCTCATAGTGTTGGTGTAGGACAGGTCCTCATAGTGTTGGTGTAAGACAGGTCCTCATAGTGTTGGTGTAGGACAGGTCCTCATAGTGTTGGTGTAAGACAGGTCCTCATAGTGTTGGTACAGGACAGGTCCTCATAGTGTTGGTGTAGGACAGGTCCTCATGGTGTTGGTTTAGGACAGGTCCTCATAGTGTTGGTGTAAGACAGGTCCTAATAGTGTTGGTGTAGGACAGGTCCTCATAGTGTTGGTGTAGGACAGGTCCTCATAGTGCTGGTGTAGGACAGGTCCTCATAGTGTTGGTGTAGGACAGGTCCTCATAGTGTTGGTACAGGACAGGTCCTCATAGTGTTGGTGTAAGACAGGTCCTCATAGTGTTGGTGTAAGACAGGTCCTCATAGTGTTTGTACAGGACAGGTCCTCATAGTGTTGTTGTAGGACAGGTCCTCATAGTGTTGGTGTAGGACAGGTCCTCATAGTGTTGGTGTAAGACAGGTCCTCATAGTGTTGGTGTAAGACAGGTCCTCATAGTGTTGGTACAGGACAGGTCCTAATAGTGTTGGTGTAGGACAGGTCCTAATAGTGTTGGTGTAGGACAGGTCCTCATAGTGTTGGTACAGGACAGGTCCTCATAGTGTTGGTGTAGGACAGGCCCTCATAGTGTTGGTGTATGACAGGTCCTCATAGTGTTGGTACAGGACAGGTCCTCATAGTGTTGGTGTAGGACAGGTCCTCATAATGTTGGTGTAAGACAGGTCCTCATAGTGTTGGTACAGGACAGGTCCTCATGGTGTTGGTGTAGGACATGTCCTCATAGTGTTGGTTTAGGACAGGTCCTCATAGTGCTGGTGTAGGACAGGTCCTCATAGTGTTGGTTTAGGACAGGTCCTCATAGTGTTGGTGTAGGACAGGTCCTCATAGTGTTGGTGTAGGGCAGGTCCTCATAGTGTTGGTTTAGGACAGGTCCTCATAGTGTTGGTGTCGGACAGGTCCTCATAGTGTTGGTACTGGACAGGTCCTCATAGTGTTGGTGTAGGACAGGTCCTTATAGTGTTGGTTTAGGACAGGTCCTCATAGTGTTGGTGTCGGACAGGTCCTCATAGTGTTGGTACTGGACAGGTCCTCATAGTGTTGGTGTCGGACAGGTCCTCATAGTGTTGGTACTGGACAGGTCCTCATAGTGTTGGTGTAGGACAGGTCCTTATAGTGTTGGTTTAGGACAGGTCCTCATAGTGTTGGTGTAGGACAGGTCCTCATAGTGTTGGTGTAAGACAGGTCCTCATAGTGTTGGTACAGGACAGGTCCTCATAGTGCTGGTGTAAGACAGGTCCTCATAGTGCTGGTGTAGGACAGGTCCTCATAGTGTTGGTGTAGGACAGGTCCTCATAGTGTTGGTGTAAGACAGGTCCTCATAGTGTTGGTACAGGACAGGTCCTCATAGTGTTGGTGTAGGAGAGGTCCTCATAATGTTGGTGTAAGACAGGTCCTCATAGTGTTGGTACAGGACAGGTCCTCATGGTGTTGGTGTAGGACATGTCCTCATAGTGTTGGTGTAAGACAGGTCCTCATAGTGTTGGTACAGGACAGGTCCTCATAGTGTTGGTGTAGGACAGGTCCTCATAGTGCTGGTGTAGGAAAGGTCCTCATAGTGTTGGTGTAGGACAGGTCCTCATAGTGTTGGTACAGGACAGGTCCTCATAGTGCTGGTGTAGGACAGGTCCTCATAGTGTTGGTGTAGGACAGGTCCTCATAGTGTTGGTACAGGACAGGTCCTCATAGTGTTGGTGTAGGACAGGTCCTCATAGTGTTGGTGTAGGACAGGTCCTCATAGTGTTGGTGTAAGACAGGTCCTCATAGTGTTGGTTTAGGACAGGTCCTCATAGTGCTGGTGTAGGACAGGTCCTCATAGTGTTGGTGTAGGACAGGTCCTCATAGTGTTGGTGTAGGACAGGTCCTCATAGTGTTGGTACAGGACAGGTCCTCATAGTGTTGGTGTAGGACAGGTCCTCATAGTGTTGGTTTAGGACAGGTCCTCATAGTGTTGGTGTAAGACAGGTCCTCATAGTGTTGGTGTAGGACAGGTCCTCATAGTGTTGGTTTAGGACAGGTCCTCATAGTGTTGGTGTAAGACAGGTCCTCATAGTGTTGGTACAGGACAGGTCCTCATAGTGTTGGTGTAGGACAGGTCCTCATAGTGTTGGTTTAGGACAGGTCCTCATAGTGTTGGTGTAAGACATGTCCTCATAGTGCTGGTGTAGGACAGGTCCTCTTAGTGTTGGTGTAGGACAGGTTCTCATAGTGTTGGTACAGGACAGGTCCTCATAGTGTTGGTGTAGGACAGGTCCTCATAGTGTTGGTGTAAGACAGGTCCTCATAGTGTTGGTGTAAGACATGTCCTCATAGTGTTGGTACAGGACAGGTCCTCATAGTGTTGGTGTAGGACAGGTCCTCATAGTGTTGGTTTAGGGACAGGTCCTCATAGTGTTGGTTTAGGACAGGTCCTCATAGTGTTGGTGTAAGACAGGTCCTCATAGTGTTGGTGTAAGACATGTCCTCATAGTGTTGGTACAGGACAGGTCCTCATAGTGTTGGTGTAGGACAGGTCCTCATAGTGTTGGTGTAGGACAGGTCCTCATAGTGTTGGTTTAGGACAGGTCCTCATAGTGTTGGTGTAAGACAGGTCCTCATAGTGTTGGTACAGGACAGGTCCTCATAGTGTTGGTGTAGGACAGGTCCTCATAGTGTTGGTTTAGGACAGGTCCTCATAGTGTTGGTGTAAGACATGTCCTCATAGTGCTGGTGTAGGACAGGTCCTCTTAGTGTTGGTGTAGGACAGGTTCTCATAGTGTTGGTACAGGACAGGTCCTCATAGTGTTGGTGTAGGACAGGTCCTCATAGTGTTGGTGTAAGACAGGTCCTCATAGTGTTGGTGTAAGACATGTCCTCATAGTGTTGGTACAGGACAGGTCCTCATAGTGTTGGTGTAGGACAGGTCCTCATAGTGTTGGTTTAGGGACAGGTCCTCATAGTGTTGGTGTAAGACAGGTCCTCATAGTGTTGGTGTAAGACAGGTCCTCATAGTGTTGGTACAGGACAGGTCCTCATAGTGTTGGTATAGGACAGGTCCTCATAGTGTTGGTTTAGGGACAGGTCCTCATAGTGTTGGTACAGGACAGTTCCTCATAGTGTTGGTGTAGGACAGGTCCTCATAGTGTTGGTTTAGGACAGGTCCTCATAGTGTTGGTTTAGGGACAGGTCCTCATAGTGTTGGTACAGGACAGTTCCTCATAGTGTTGGTGTAGGACAGGTCCTCATAGTGTTGGTTTAGGACAGGTCCTCATAGTGTTGGTGTAAGACAGGTCCCCATAGTGTTGGTGTAGGACAGGTCCTCATAGTGTTGGTGTAGGACAGGTCCTCATAGTGTTGGTTTAGGACAGGTCCTCATAATGTTGGAACATCGAGGAACAAGAACACACACACACACACAAACAAAGTGTACCAGCCTCCCGAGGAACCCAGTGGAAAAGTTTTTTCCTCTGGTGTTTGAACGCAGCTCCATCAATAGAAGCTTCAGCTCTCTGTAGTCCAGTGGGCCTGATGCCATGAAAATAATGAGACTTTATGGGCAACAGTCCCAGAGTTAAACCACACACACACAAAGACACACACACACACAGACACACACACACAAAGACGTACACACACACGCACATGCACACACACACGCACACACTCTTCACAAGTCATTGCTCTCAATGTCTGTCTGTGTTGCGTTGTTGTTTTGTTGCTGATAAAAGCTCCCTATTGCTGAAAACATATAACGTGATTTGACCGACATTAATTTTTTCCAAAAAACGAACTTTAGATGATAATACTTCTATACTTTATATAGTAATACTTCTATACTTTAGGTGATAATACTTCTATACTTTAGATGATAATACTGCTATACTTTATATAGTCATACTTCTATACTTTAGATCAGTGGTTCTCAACTGGTCTGGCTGCGGGACCCACCATCACCTTAATGACAAGCCCGGACCCACGACCCAAATTATATATATATATATATATGTGTATATGTATGTGTATATGTATATATATGTATGTATGTGTGTATATATATATATATATATATGTATGTATGTATGTATATATATATGTGTATATATATGTATGTATGTGTATATATATGTATATATATATATATGTATATATATGTATGTATATGTATGTATATATATATATGTAGGTATATATATATTAGGGGTGTAACGGTTCACAAAGTTCACGGTTGGGTTCGGTACGATACAGTGGAGCCACGGTTCGGTACGTTTCGGTACAGTAGAAAACTGTAAATGCCAGAGAAATGTACTTGATTTTAAAATATATTTATTCATTACAACTAACATCATAAAGTTATTCTTTGACTTTGAACAATGATGGAACTATACCTGAGTGACTCATCTTCTGGGGTGTCTTCTTTGCAACACATAAGCATAAAAAACAAAAACTGCTCCTTAATGTTATGTAGTATTGTTACTTACATCTTGCAAAAGAGATTTTTAATCTCAATGGGACTACCTGGTTAAATAAAGGTTTTTAAATTTTAATTTTTTTAATTTTTTAATTTTTATTTTTTTTTATTCAAACGTATTCGGTTCGTCATGCGTACCGAACCGTGAGCCTCGTACCGAACGGTTCAATAAGAATACGCGTATCGTTACACCCCTATTATATATATATATATATATATTTTTTTTTTTTTTTGGGTATATCTATATTCAAGAAGTCTAGTAACGTCTCTGTGTAGTAAACTGTCAAATCAAATAAAGAAAGTACACCAATTATATTTTAACAAATATTCTCATTTTTCAAATTTAACTGGATGGATTATAATTACATAGAAATACATAAATAAAAGTTCTTCTCATTTCAAGTAAAATAACGGCTGGATTAAAAAATAAATTACGTAACACAATTCATTTTAGATAAATTATTTTCACTGATTTGCCCTGCAGCTTTAAATGCAGTTCATTCAGGGTGAAGTGATGACGCCACGATATTATATTTTTCTCATCTTCTAAAAAGAGAAAGTAGTGTTGGAAGAATTCACTTATATGAGTCTGTCTAGTCAGAGTCTAATGACTCTGGTCTCTCTGGATATTTTCTCTTTTGGAGATCGTCCTATGATTTGACTTTCACAGCTCAACAGTCCTGCTCTGCTCTCTATATCCTCGTCTCTCCCCGTGTGTCACGGTGTGTGTACATCTCACTCAAGTCAGGAAACTTGTCCGAATACTCATATTTGATTGTCTGAGCTGCATCACATGATGTGATTCACAACGCATTGGTCGGTGTTTTTCCTGCACCGCTGAACAAGTGCCGTAAATGCAGGAATAATTCCGCTGCATAAAGAAATGCCCTTCAAAATAAAATCACAATTTTGTTTTTTCTTTTTTTTTTGTCAGGCAAAGGCCCGCGACCCACTGAAAACGGGTCCGCGACCCACCAGTTGAGAATCACTGCTTTAGATGATAATACTTCTATACTTTAGATGATAATACTGCTCTACTTTATATAGTAATACTTCTATACTTTATATCGTAATACTTCTATACTTTAGATGATAATACTGCTCTACTTTATATAGTAATACTTCTATACTTTATATCGTAATACTTCTATACTTTAGATGATAATACTTCTATAGAAACACACACACTCACACACACACCACACACACACTCACACACACATGCTCACACACACACACACTCACAGTCTCAGACACACACCACACACTCACACACTCACACACTCCGCTCTGTTGCATTTAGATCTGGCAACGAAGTGGAGTACAGAGCTGGGCAGTACAGACTGGAGAAGGCCATAAGAGCGGCCAAAAGACAACACAGAGAGAAGACGGAGGACTTCTACTCTAATGCTGACCCCAGGAGAATGTGGCAATGTCTGGACCACATCACAGACTTCAGGACCAGCTCTAAAACCTCCACCATCAGCCCTTCAGACAGCCTGCCAGACGACCTCAACGCCTTCTATGCCCGCTTCGAGAGCCCCACCCCCACCACCTCTGTGGAATACACACACACCCTGGCCACTCCTCCCCCCTCCCCCCCGCTAGTCGTCACATCAGCCCAGGTACACAAAGCCCTGAGGAGCGTCCGCCCCCGGAAAGCAGCCGGGCCGGACAACATACCAGGACGCGCCCTCAGAGCTTGTGCTAACGAGTTGGCTGATGTTCTCACCTCCATCTTCAACCTCTCCCTCAGTCAACGCATCGTCCCAAGATGCTACAAGATCACGACCGTCGTCCCCGTCCTTAAGAAGAACCCCCCATCCTGCCTGAATGACTTCCGGCCAGTGGCACTCACTCCAATCATCATGAAGTGCTTCGAGAGAGTGATACTGGCCCACATTCACAACAGCATCTCGGATACCATCGACCCCCTGCAGTATGCCTACAGGCACAACCGGTCCACCTCCGACGCTATCGCTGCTGTCACTCATGTCTCCCTTTCCCACCTGGAAAAAAAGGACTCCTACATCAGGATGCTCTTTATTGACTACAGCTCTGCTTTCAACACCATCGTCCCCCACAAACTCGCCCATAAACTGTCTGCTCTCGGACTTCACCCCTCCCTCTGTGACTGGCTCCTGGACTTCCTGACTGGCAGGCCACAGTCTGTCAGGATTGGGAAAAAGACTTCAGCCACTATAACCACCAATATCGGGACCCCACAGGGCTGTGTCCTCAGCCCCATCCTCTACACCCTGTTCACCCACGACTGCGTCGCTTCCCATCCTGACAACACCATCATTAAGTTCGCCGACGACACCGCCGTGATTGGACGCATCACTGGCGGAGACGAGGCGGACTACAGGAGGGAGGTGGACAGTCTGGTGACGTGGTGTGGAAACAACAACCTCACCCTCAACACTGACAAGACCAAAGAGATGATCGTGGACATGAGGAAGGGGAGGAGGCCACATCAGCCACTGTCCATCCGAGGTCTTGAGGTTGAGAGGGTGAGCAACTTCAAATACCTGGGGGTCCATATCAGTGATGACCTCACCTGGACATTTAATACCACACAGGTGGTGAAGAAGGCTCAGCAGCGGCTGTATTTCCTGAGGAGGCTGAGGAAATTTGGGATGGCGCCCAAGATCCTCAGCAACTTCTACAGCTGCATTATTGAGTCTGTCTTGACCAACTGCATCACCGTGTGGTACGGCAGCTCAACTGTGTGGGACCGCAAACGCCTGCAGAGAGTAGTAAAGACTGCGTCTAAGATCACCAGGACACTACAGCCCTCTCTGCAGAGCATCTACCACCGCAGAGTCCACAGGAGAGCTGCCTCCATTATCAAAGACCCCACTCACCCCCAGCACGGACTCTTCACACTCCTGCCCTCAGGCCGGAGGTTCAGGAGTGTGAGATGCAGAACCACCAGGTTCAAGAACTCCTTCTTCCCTACAGCCGTCAGACTGCTGAACAGCTGAAACCCCTTAAGGACAGAGCGCCCCCCCCCCCCCTCCCCTACTGGAATTATCTGCTCAATTGCACAATAATGTTTATGTCTACAGCTACTGTTGCACAATGTACATTCAAAGAGTTTACTTTTCTTTCTTTTTTTCTTTTAAATTTTATATTTCTATTTTTTCGTATTTACTATATTCTATTTAGATTTTATACACTACTTATATATTCTGACGGCATCCAGTGTGGGCAGCAAAGTAAGAATTTCATTGTACAGGGAAACGTGTTTCTTTACTGCACATATGACAATAAAGCTTTGAATTGAAGAAGGACACATTACCCCCTGTGTGAACCGACTCAGCTCTGCCAGGATCAGGGGGGCTGCACAGCACTGATAACAACACACACGCACACACACACACACACACACACACACACACACACACTCTTTAGTCGTCTCTGGTTTAATGTTTCAGCTGATCGATGCGTCTGAAATATAATTCTGTTGGAGCAGACGGCCATTAAAATCCCACAATAAGAAGTGTAGACAGTAAAAAAACATGGCCGAATGTTTGTGGTTAAGATCCAATTGTCCCCCCGAAACATTGGCGTGAGAGGACGAAGTGTAAACAGGTGAGTCTTCGGTGTAAACGGGAAAACCGACCGTGGCTCACTGGGATAAATCTGGTAACCGCAGGGTCAACGGTTCGATCCCCGACTGGGACGTGTCCTGTGCAAGACACTGAACCCCTAACGGCTCCCTGGGCGCCTGTCATGGGCAGCCCACTGCTCCCTATATACAGGGATGGGTCAAATGCAGAGAAAGATTTCCCCTTCCGGGATCAATGTAGTATAATACATTTTTTTTTAATTAAACGGGTGAGTCTTCAGTGTACGTCTCTGGTGTCGACCTGTCAATCACTGTGTAGCCCCGCCCTAAAGCATCCCCTGCTTTATGGTCTGTGTGACTCTAAATGGACCATAATGTACTAAATGAACATCATGCTGTGTTGAAGAAGACTTGAAACTAGAGATTGAGACATAAACTCATGTTTACAATGTTTACTGAGGTAATAAATCAAGAGAGAAGTAGAGTCATTTTCTCATAGACTTCTATACAACCAGAGGAGTCGCCCCCTGGTGGACACTAGAGAGAATGCAGCTTTAACACGTGAAGCTTTGGAGAACTTTAAAGAAGCGGAGGTTGTCTCCTGGTTTAGTATATATACACATATATATATATATTAGGGGTGTAACAATACGCGTATTCGTATTGAACCGTTCGGTACGAGGCTCACGGTTCGGTACACATGACGAACCGAACAATACGTTTTAATAATACTAGTATAATATAATAATAGTAATAGTATAATAGTACAAGTGCATTTGGAAAATGCAGAAGCTTAAATTGTGGGAAATATTATGTTTTCGGTGGAGCCACTGTTCTCCAACTGGCAACCCACATGACGTAAAGGACAGCGTGCTCTCTGACACGCCCACCACCAAAGAACAACCTGACTGTAACGCATCACCTGACTGTAACACATCACCTGACTTTAACACATCACCTGACTTTAACACATCACCTGACTGTAACACATCACCTGACTTTAACACATCACCTGACTTTAACACATCACCTGACTGTAACACATCACCTGACTTTAACACATCACCTGACTTTAACACATCACCTGACTGTAACACATCACCTGACTTTAACACATCACCTGACTGTAACACATCACCTGACTTTAACACATCACCTGACTTTAACACATCACCTGACTGTAACACATCACCTGACTTTAACACATCACCTGACTTTAACACATCACCTGACTGTAACACATCACCTGACTTTAACACATCACCTGACATCATTGTTCATACTAAGATGATGATGAGAAGATGTAAGTAACAATACTACATAACATTAAGGAGCAGTTTTTGTTTTTTATGCTTATGTGTTGCTAAGAAGACACCCCAGAAGATGGGTCACTCAGGTATAGTTCCATCATTGTTCAAAGTCAAAGAATAACTTTATGATGTTAGTTGTAATGAATAAATATATTTTAAATTCAAGTACATTTCTCTGACATTTATAGTTTTCTACTGTACCGAAACGTACCGAACCGTGGCTCCACTGTATCGTACCCAACCCAACCGTGAGTTTTGTGAACCGTTACACCCCTAATATATATATATATATATATATATATATATAGATATATATATATATGTATATATATACATATATATATATATATGTATATATATATGCACTTACAGTACATTCATACATGAACATGACTTCACACTTACCACCATGCAGTGTGTGTGTGTGTGTGTGTGTTAGTGTGTGATCGCCATGATGACTAATTCATCTCTCCACTCTACTTGGCTGCTTTTTTGTAAAAAATTGCACTTTTATCCAGTTTTCCATTGGCCCTGCGCATAAAACGCCATCAGCCAATCAGGTGTCTCGCTGCCTCTGTCT
This sequence comes from Ophthalmolycus amberensis, assembly GCA_024529925.1. NCBI lineage: Eukaryota > Metazoa > Chordata > Actinopteri > Perciformes > Zoarcidae > Ophthalmolycus > Ophthalmolycus amberensis. Next base: position 117,000 of record JAFEUB010001803.1, read on the forward strand.
GACTCTGCTCCGCCCGGCGACCGGGACGAAAACCTTTTAACAGGTTTAATGTGTGATTTAGGACGAAGAAGGGAGGGGGGAGGAGAGGAGAGGAGGGGGGAGGAAAGGAGTGAGGGGATGAGTAGAAGAAGAAGAAGAAAACATAAAAACAGAGACAGAGAGGGAGATAAAATGTCTTTATGAGCATTGACGTTTTTATGAGGAAGACAGAAACTGTGTGTTTGTCTTCCTGTCTTTATGGGGTCTTATGGTCTTATGGGACAGAAACAGTGTGCTGATTAAAGTCTGTATTTAAAGGTGATGTTCAAATCTTCGTGTTCAGACTCAAACCAGCAGTGAATGTTTAAAAGTGTCCTGATATCATTGAACGCCTCACCTCACCATTTAATCACACAATCCCACATAAAAAATATTCACTAGAGCGCCAGATGTGGATTCATCCGCCGCTGAAAATAGTCCCAGACAAGGTCAAACCCCCCCCCCCCCCAACGGGTGTGAAATAAAGTTTTACTGATGATGGTTCTCCTCCGATATTCAGTAAAACTTGTGTTTCTAGTCTCTGATCTCTGATTATGTTTCATTGTAAACAACCAATCAGTGTTTAAACCAACAGGAGGAGAGCTAGTAACGTTAGCAGCACCGCTAACGGCTAACCAACGGGAGGAGAGCTAGTAACGTTAGCAGCACCGCTAACGGCTAACCAACAGGAGGAGAGCTAGTAACGTTAGCAGCACCGCTAACGGCTAACCAACGGGAGGAGAGCTAGTAATGTTAGCAGCACCGCTAACGGCTAACCAACAGGAGGAGAGCTAGTAACGTTAGCAGCACCGCTAACGGCTAACCAACGGGAGGAGAGCTAGTAACGTTAGCAGCACCGCTAACGGCTAACCAACAGGAGGAGAGCTAGTAACGTTAGCAGCACCGCTAACGGCTAACCAACGGGAGGAGAGCTAGTAACGTTAGCAGCACCGCTAACGGCTAACCAACGGATATTCACTTCATTTACATCATGATGCCTTCAGGCTCTGCTCAGTGAACATGAGTACTGGCTGAAGGTACATTATAACGTTATCATGATGTGTTCACATGTCATCTATAAAATGTAGTTTTGGTGATAAACTTGAATAAATCCAGTAGTTTGAAGGAGATGAATATAAAATATATATTAGAGATGAATTATGATGTTTAACTTCCTAACACGAGCTCTAAGAACATTATTATACTTCAGTAAAGATAATAATGACAAAAAAAGTAGAATAACACCAAAAAGATCCTTTAAATCTGAATGACCATCAATATTCTGTACTTAATCAATAATTTACTGTGGAAACAAAACCAGTCTGACCAGTAACCAGTGAGAGACAGAGAGAGAGAGAGAGAGATTTTGATTTTTAGAAAACCTTTATTTTCTTTGAACATGTTTCTTTACCATTTAAAACGGTGAAACATAATAAAGTCCAACAAACATAAACGGGTCTTTGATTGTGAGATCTGACTCTCACTGAGCTCCATCTTTGTCCAGTTCTTTGTTCACTTTGTGAACTATTTTCTTCAGTCTGAAGCCTTCCTGCTTTGTGAGACCTCCTCTGTCCTTGCTCCTCATGTGAGACCTGGCAGAGCTGGAGAGCTTCTCTTTGTCAGAGAGGTAGTCCTCCACTCTGGCTCCTCTCACGTTCTTACTCCTCTTCAGAAACTCCTTTATCTTCTCCACGCTGTAGCCTCCAGAGCCCCTACAGCTGCCAGCACCGTGTTTAGAGGGCTCACTGTCAGCAGCAGCGTCCTCCTCCTGACTGGACTCAGAGTCCTCCTCCTGACTGGACTCAGAGTCCTCCTCCAGACTGGACTCAGAGTCCTCCTGACTGGACTCAGAGTCCTCCTCCAGACTGGACTCAGAGTCCTCCTCCAGACTGGACTCAGAGTCCTCCTCCTGACTGGACTCAGAGTCCTCCAGACTGGACTCAGAGTCCTCCCAACCGGACTCTAGAGTTCTCTTCCAGACTGGACTCACACTCTGCTGCTCCTCCACTTTCTTCGCCTGTGAGCTTCCTCTGCCTCCTCTCTGTTTCCTCTTCAGCTGAGGGGCTTTGAGCTGCTCCTCGTCTGCTTCCATGTCCACCTCCCTACCTGCCTCCACCTGTCCTCCAGCACTCTCCCTCACCTGCTGGACCTCACTTGCCCCGTCCTTCCTCACCTCTTGTCCCCCACTTGTCCTCTCTTCTCTCACCTCATGTCCCTCACTTGTCTCCTCCACCCTCATCTCCTGTACCTCACTTGTTTCCTCCACCCTCACCTCCTGTACCACACCCGTCTCCTCCACCTCCTGAGCCCCACCCGTCTCCTCCACTCTCACCTCCTGGGTCACACCCGTCTCCTCCCCCCTCGCCTCCTGTGCTCCGCTTGTTCCCTCTTGTCCGTCCTGCTTGTCCCCTCTGTCCTCCTCAGTACCTCTCTGGTTCTGGTCTTTGTTTGAGCCGTGTCCCCAGGACAAGCTCTGCTCAGATGTCCTTCTCTCCCACAGCTGTAACATTTAAAATCGTTAGTCGTTGCAAAGATGACGTAGTCAAAGTCGTCCACAGTGATCTTGAAGCTGAGGTTGACCACTCTGCTCCTGTTGTTGGGGATCAAGAGGACATGTCTCCTGTGAGACACCACGTGCTTCAACAGCGGAGACTTAAATCCAGAGGACACTCTCCTAACCGGAGACACCACCGTCCCATGTTTGGACAGCTCTTTGATGATGGCATCGTTCCTTATGAATGGTGGCACGTTGGACACAGTGACTTTCACCTGCGGTGAGGTGAGAGGACACGTGGGCAGGAAGTGTTCACCCACGGAGATCCCGGTCATCAACACCACTTCCGCAGTTTCTATGCTGTCCAGAAAGACGACCACAGCGCTGTTCATCCGCGCTGTGGACTTCACATGGCCGACAAGCTCACCCACTCCCAGGCTGATCTCCTCCACCCAACACCCGAACAGCGGCGGGATCTTCACACCGTGTTCTCTGGTTAACTCCGTCAGGCTCATGCTAGCGTTTAGCACGCCGACAGCACCTGCTGCCCGCTCACAAAAAGACCCAAAAACAGCTAAAAGTACACAAAAAAACCCGTGAACCCTGCAGACCCCACTACACTACCATATACCCCACTACACTATCATATACCCCACTACACTATCATATACAACACTACACTACCATATACCCCACTACACTACCATATACCCCACTACACTACCATATACCCCACTACACTACCATATACCCCACTACACTACCATATACCCCACTACACTACCATATACCCCACTACACTATCATATACCCCACTACACTACCATATACCCCACTACACTATCATATACCCCACTACACTACCATATACCCCACTACACTACCATATACCCCACTACACTACCATATACCCCACTACACCACCATATACCCCACTACACTATCATATACCCCACTACACTACCATATACCCCACTACACTATCATATACAACACTACACTACCATATACAACACTACACTACCATATACCCCACTACACTACCATATGCCCCACTACACTACCATATACCCCACTACACTACCATATACCCCACTACACTACCATATACCCCACTACACTACCATATACCCCACTACACTACCATATACCCCACTACACTACCATATACCCCACTACACTATCATATACCCCACTACACTACCATATACCCCACTACACTATCATATACAACACTACACTACCATATACAACACTACACTACCATATACCCCACTACACTACCATATACCCCACTACACTATCATATACCCCACTACACTACCATATACCCCACTACACTACCATATACCCCACTACACTACCATATACCCCACTACACTATCATATACCCCACTACACTATCATATACAACACTACACTACCATATACCCCACTACACTACCATATACCCCACTACACTACCATATACCCCACTACACTATCATATACCCCACTACACTACCATATACCCCACTACACTATCATATACCCCACTACACTACCATATACCCCACTACACTACCATATACCCCACTACACTACCATATACCCCACTACACTATCATATACCCCACTACACTACCATATACCCCACTACACTATCATATACAACACTACACTACCATATACAACACTACACTACCATATACCCCACTACACTACCATATACCCCACTACACTACCATATACCCCACTACACTACCATATACCCCACTACACTACCATATACCCCACTACACTACCATATACCCCACTACACTACCATATACCCCACTACACTATCATATACCCCACTACACTACCATATACCCCACTACACTATCATATACAACACTACACTACCATATACAACACTACACTACCATATACCCCACTACACTACCATATACCCCACTACACTATCATATACCCCACTACACTACCATATACCCCACTACACTACCATATACCCCACTACACTATCATATACCCCACTACACTACCATATACCCCACTACACTACCATATACCCCACTACACTACCATATACCCCACTACACTATCATATACCCCACTACACTATCATATACAACACTACACTACCATATACAACACTACACTACCATATACCCCACTACACTACCATATACACCACTACACTACCATATACCCCACTACACTACCATATACCCCATTACACTACCATATACCCCATTACACTATCATATACAACACTACACTATCATATACCCCACTACACTATCATATACCCCACTACACTATCATATACCCCACTACACTATCATATACCCCACTACACTACCATATACGCCATTACACTACCATATACCCCATTACACGACCATATACAACATTACACTATCATATACCCCACTACACTACCATATACCCCACTAGACTACCATATACCCCACTACACTACCATATACCCCACTACACTACCATATACCCCACTACACTACCATATACCCCACTACACTATCATATACAACACTACACTACCATGTACCCCACTACACTACCATATACCCCACTACACTACCATATACCCCACTACACTATCATATACAACACTACACTATCATATACCCCACTACACTATCATATACCCCATTACACTACCATATACAACACTACACTATCATATACAACACTACACTATCATATACAACACTACACTACCATATACAACACTACACTACCATATACCCCACTACACTACCATATACACCACTACACTACCATATACCCCATTACACTACCATATACCCCATTACACTATCATATACAACACTACACTATCATATACCCCACTACACTATCATATACCCCACTACACTACCATATACCTCACTACACTATCATATACCCCACTACACTATCATATACCCCACTACACTACCATATACGCCATTACACTACCATATACCCCATTACACGACCATATACAACATTACACTGTCATATACCCCACTACACTACCATATACCCCACTACACTACCATATACCCCACTACACTACCATATACCCCACTACACTACCATATACACCACTACACTACCATATACCCCACTACACTACCATATACCCCACTACACTATCATATACCCCACTACACTACCATATACCTCACTACACTATCATATACCCCACTACACTATCATATACCCCACTACACTACCATATACGCCATTACACGACCATATACAACATTACACTATCATATACCCCACTACATTACCATATACAACACTACACTACCATATACAACATTACACAGTGAAGAAAAATATAGAAAAATCGCTATTTATCGCTCTCAAACACGCTCCGCCAACTCCGCACTCCCTCCACTCAGAGAGAGAGAGAGAGCGAGAGAGAGAGAGAGAGAGCGAGAGAGAGAGCGAGAGAGCGAGAGAGCGAGAGAGAGAGAGAGAGCGAGAGAGCGAGAGAGCGAGAGAGAGAGAGAGAGACAGACACAGAGAGAGACAGACAGAGACAGAGCGAGAGCAGATTCGTATTGGTTCGTGGAGAATCAGTGAGAGTGAGATGTCTCCGTTTTCTTCCTCCTCTCTGAGTCTCACTCACAGTTCAGTTGAAGCGCAGAGAGATCGTTTATTAGACAATGTCTCCCTCTGCTGGTCACGAGAGAGAACTGTGTAAAGGAGAGTAAATAGAGAGAAATACGCTCCTCCCATCTGCCTCGGTGTATCCAATCAGGTGTCGGGATCGGGGGACGAGCAGCGTTAAAAAACAAACCGGAAACCGGAAGCGTTTAAGACCAGGAAGCCAAGCACGCTAACAGCTGTGAACGGAGCGGACTGAAGTGCTTAAAGCTCAACACACCAGCTCGTGCATCAAGTTTGTGTTTTCGGGATTTTTCTCAGGTGAGTTTCACCTGCAGACTTACAAGTATTGAATATAACAAAACCAGCAAGTAGACTGAGCCTACGAGCTAACTCCAGGAGATACATGGTGACGAAGTCCAGTTAGCATGCTAAGCTAGTTCACGTCCTCACAACGAAACTTTCCCCAACAATTAACGTTACACGTTAACGAGGTTTCTGTTCCTAGGTAATTAAGGTTGTTTCCAGCAAATAGACGAGCCCTTATTCACATGTAACGCATATGGTATTTAGCTCGTTTTAACACAAGTTTAGTGACGATAGTAGTTGTTGTGAGATTTTCAGTGTTTCATGTGAGATTTAGCTTTCGACAATCAGCTGTTTTAATGTGAAAGATAGTCAGTGTTTCTATACGGTGACGTCACCAGCGTGACTCAGCACACACACACACAGTGACCACGCTGATTAGTGTTAAAGTTAAATTAAGTTATTTATTTGTGATCAATGTGCACAACAGAGAAGCAGTGCTGATCATTATGTTTAAATGTTAAATCATTGGTATAAATATAACATGTATTTGTGGTTTACAGCAGCGAAATGAATAAACTTCATTTAATCATGAATGTAGAAAAAATCTATGTTAACGTGTGAATGAAGAGAAACTAACATTTCATATTTAGAGTGAGAAGTATTTAAACATGGAACTAAATTAAAGGAGTAACTTCTGCTTTATGATCATAATATCCTTTATTTATCTGAAAAACAAGTTTACAAACTGTTTCACAGACATAAACAGAACAATTAAACTAAATACAATAAACACTGAACAGACATTTTACATATTTTTACTGTTTTTTTATTCACGGTTCTTCTTATGCAACAAAAGCTAATCAGTTGTATGTGAAAACCTACGTGGCAATAAACTTTATTCTGATGAACATAAATAGAAGAGATGTGAAAATAAAACGTTAAGTTAGTTAATGTTAAGGAGTCAGAATATTAGAAACACTTTAAATATGACGTTGATTGTGTTGGTGATGAGCTGGTGGAAAGCAAACCGTCTTCACGCCGACTGGACGTCCGTCTGAGAGCCTCCGATCGTCCTCAGCGTCTCAATGATCGTGGATCAGTTGAGTGCGTCGGGTGTTTTATATGTAACTTGTTTCTGTATCTCTCCTATTATTTATGTTGGAATACATGAGGAAGAATAGATAAAGGATCTCTTATTGTGGTAATTAGTTTAACTACTTCACTCAACAGTGAGATGAATTGTTAGTTTCGTCTCCAGCTTTTAGTCTGCTTAAAGTCCTGGTTCTGTGTCTCTTCAGGAGTCAGGATGAGTCTCCAGTGGACGGCGGTGGCCACCTTCCTCTACGTCGAGGTCTTCTTCGTCCTGCTGCTCTGCATCCCGTTCATCTCTCCTAAGAGGTACTCCACTCTGAGTTAATTAACCCCGAGTTAACTAACCCTGATCTCTGCGTTAACTAACCCTGAGTTTACTAACCCTGATCTCTGCGTTAACTAACCCTGAGTTTACTAACCCTGATCGCTGCGTTAACTAACCCTGAGTTTACTAACCCTGATCTCTGAGTTTACTAACCCTGATCTCTGAGTTTACTAACCCTGAGTTTACTAACCCTGATCTCTGCGTTAACTAACCCTGAGTTTACTAACCCTGATCTCTGCGTTAACTAACCCTGAGTTTACTAACCCTGATCTCTGCGTTAACTAACCCTGAGTTTACTAACCCTGATCTCTGCGTTAACTAACCCTGAGTTAACTAACCCTGATCTCTGCGTTAACTAACCCTGAGTTAACTAACCCTGATCTCTGCGTTTACTAACCCTGATCTCTGAGTTTACTAACCCTGATCTCTGCGTTAACTAACCCTGAGTTAACTAACCCTGATCTCTGCGTTTACTAACCCTGATCTCTGCGTTTACTAACCCTGATCTCTGCGTTTACTAACCCTGATCTCTGCGTTAACTAACCCTGATCTCTGCGTTAACTAACCCTGAGTTTACTAACCCTGATCTCTGCGTTAACTAACCCTGAGTTTACTAACCCTGATCTCTGCGTTAACTAACCCTGAGTTTACTAACCCTGATCTCTGAGTTTACTAACCCTGATCTCTGAGTTTACTAACCCTGAGTTTACTAACCCTGATCTCTGCGTTAACTAACCCTGAGTTTACTAACCCTGATCTCTGCGTTAACTAACCCTGAGTTTACTAACCCTGATCTCTGCGTTAACTAACCCTGAGTTTACTAACCCTGATCTCTGCGTTAACTAACCCTGAGTTAACTAACCCTGATCTCTGCGTTAACTAACCCTGAGTTAACTAACCCTGATCTCTGCGTTTACTAACCCTGATCTCTGAGTTTACTAACCCTGATCTCTGCGTTAACTAACCCTGAGTTAACTAACCCTGATCTCTGCGTTTACTAACCCTGATCTCTGCGTTTACTAACCCTGATCTCTGCGTTTACTAACCCTGATCTCTGCGTTAACTAACCCTGATCTCTGCGTTAACTAACCCTGAGTTTACTAACCCTGATCTCTGCGTTAACTAACCCTGAGTTAACTAACCCTGATCTCTGCGTTAACTAACCCTGAGTTTACTAACCCTGATCTCTGCGTTAACTAACCCTGATCTCTGAGTTAACTAACCCTGCGGTTGCTACTTGTGTGCTCCTATTGGCCAACGTCACAGATGACGTCATGTATTTTGACTCGCTGAGAGAAGGCAAAACATTCCGGCGTCTTTTTTTCCGTCCCAGATGTCGTCGTCCACTCGGAGACTTCAGCCGAGAGTCGAACCGTCTCAGCTGAAGAAGCCTGAATGTGATTTGATCTGAAACACGGAGCAGATTAACCCTTTAACTGTGATTAACTCAGCAGACAGAGACGTGTTATCTCTTAAAGGACCCAGTGACCCCATCAGGAGCTCAGAAACAAACATGACTCAGCATTTCATCTGAAAACGATCTGATTTTGTACTCAATCTGTTTGAATCAGAAGCGGCTGCTTTAATATGAAAGAAGCAGAACATCGACTCTCAAAGCAAAGAGTCATCAGTTTTTATGTAATTTTAAATATTTTTTAAAAGTATATATTTAGTATATAGTGCGTGTGTTCGCGCACACAGCACTAGATGGTGTCAGCACTCCAGCTGTCCTGTAGGTGTAGTTCATCTGTCTCCTACAGTATTTATAGCCCGACTGTGTTTTGTGCTCCAGGTGGAGTAAGATCTTCAAGTCTCGGATCATCCAGACCATCGCTCTCTATGGGAACACTTCATTCATGGTGGCCATCGCCATCCTCGTCTTCCTGCTCATCGGTACGTCTGGTATCTTGTTCTAGTAGTAAATATTGATATTTAATTCTCTGTGCAAGCTGCATTCTCTCTAGTGTCCACCAGGGGGCGACTCCTCTGGTTGTATAGAAGTCTATGAGAAAATGACTCTACTTCTCTCTTGATTTATTACCTCAGTAAACATTGTAAACATGAGTTTATGTCTCAATCTCTAGTTTCAAGTCTTCTTCAATACAGCATGATGTTCATTTAGTACATTATGGTCCATTTAGAGTCACACAGACCATAAAGCAGGGGATGCTTTAGGGCGGGGCTACACGCTGATTGACAGGTTGCTGCCAGAGACGTACACGGCGTCTCTACGTCTCTCCTCCTCAGTCCATATATGGTCACTTCCTGTTCACTGGTTGCAAAAAACCCATATCTATCTCTCCATCGAACAAAAAGTTCTGAAATGGGTGAATGTTAGATTATTTCTCTGTTGTAACGATGCTTCTTGGTAATGAATGTTATACGTTGGAAAGCCTGTTTATTTACCTTCAAACAGTGACACGTTCATAAGGAACCTGCATTTGTGGGATGAGCAGCACAGCTGAGTATGTGGGTTGCACCCATGAAAAATTTGCCAAATCTTCTTTGCCAAACAGCTTATTCTGCTGTTGCTGTTGACCGTCAGGACTGTTTCTGCCGGTGTCGGCAACACCTGCACTGGAACCTGAACATCTGGAGGAACGCTATGTTCAGCGATGAGTCCAGATTCTGTCTCAGGAAGTTGGATTGTAGGGTCACAGTGTGGAGGAGACGGGGAGAACGCTCTGCTGATTGCTGCACCGATAGAGGAACACCTTCTGGTGGAGGCAGTGTGATGGTGTCTCCATCACTGGAACAACGAGGCTCGTCTTCATTGGAGGCAATCTCAATGCAGAGATATCGAGATGAGATTCTGCAACCGGTGGCAATCCCATTCCTCCAGTCTGGGACCGAACTCCATCCTCCAAGATGAAGACACTCGCCCCCATAGAGCGGTCCATCAGAGACCTCCAGAATGTGGGAGTGAGAGGATGGAATGTCCGCCAGCAGTCCTGACCTCAACCAAGTGAACACTTGTGATCAGCTGTTCCTGCCAGAGTGACCAACACAACCACGCTGGCTGAGTTGCCACAAATCCTGCATGAGGAGTGGAATGCATCCCACAGCAGTGTGTGAGCAGCATGAGGAGGAGGAGCCAGGCTGGTGAGGCTGTGTATGGTTCTTCCACACGCTGCTGAGGCTCCTGTTTGTTCAATGAATAAATTGTTAAATTGCCAATAAGTCTTGTTTCTTCCTTGTTACTGATAGACTTCAATCATCCAAACAACCAAACAAGAGTCAACAGCAACTCGGCTGTGCTGCTCATCCCACAAATGCACGTTCCTTATGAATGTGTCACCGTTTGAAGGTAAATAAACAGGCTTTCCAACGTATAACATTTATTGCCAAGAAGCATCGTTACAACAGAGAAATCATCTACCAAACACTCATTTCAGAACTTTTTGTTGGATGTTGACGTATGAAATGTTTGACTGTGTTTAGATGCGTTCCGTGAGGTGAGGAAGTACAGCGTGACGGAGAAGGTGGATCTGACCAACAACCCGACGGCCATCGAACACATTCACATGAAACTGTTCAGAGCTCAGAGGAACGAGTACATCGCCGGCTTCGCCCTGCTGCTCTGCATGTGAGACACACACACACACACACACACACACACACACACAACCTGTAACGCACAGCGACCGGCAGGCTGATCTAAATTCAGAGGAATTGTACAGTAAGATGTCAAACAGTGTAAATCCTCCAGCCTGCTCCTGATTGGACGGACCTCATAGGTGTAAATCTGTCTCGGCCTCTGATTGGCTCACCCCCCCCCCCCCCCCCCCCGTGTTCGAGCTGATTGGTTTCAGAGTCGTGCGATACGGCGTGTTGTCGGGCTGAAGCTCTGAGTTGATGTTGCATTGTTCTCCTGAACACTAGAGGAGCTCACACCAAAGACTGTTGTAATAGCAACGGCTCGTTCTGTCCGACCAACAGACTGGTGATGGTGGTGATGGTGGTGATGGTGGTGATGGTGGTGATGATGATGATGGTGGGGTGATCAGGTCGGTGTGGTTGTTACGTTCGGCCTGCAGGGGGCAGCAGTGCTCAGCTGTAACAGAAGGACTCCAGCGTTTAGACCGAGCCCTTTTCACAGACTGACTCAGAGGAAGATATAAATATACAGACGCAGCACAAGTGAGTGGAAACACTGAAGCGCCGTCAGCTGGTCGCATTATTTCAGGCTTGTGACGTAACTGGCGGACACATGTGGAACCGAGAGGAAGAACCTATTGTTCATAACGACGTGAACCTCCAGCCCATCAGAGGAGTTCTCTCTGAGATCTGCTCTTCCTCTGAGCCTCTTCATCATCACGTCAAACCCGCCGGTCAGCGGTGAGATGCTGCTCCTGACGTTGAGTCACAGCTGGTCGTCTGGTCCCTCAGAGCTGCAGAGACTAAAGTACGTTGATCAGCTGGAGTCCGTCTGCTAACTTCACCTTATTTACGCCGAGATGGCGTTATGTTAGCATAGCATTGATCCATCCAAACTCCATTCACAACATTTCAACGGGTGTTTGCACATCTGCATTGTTCCGTCTCGTCGGTTTCCTTTGGTTCCTGCGCTGAGCTCCGTGGCTCCGCTGTGTTCAGTCTACGGCTTCTTCAGGAACACGTCGGGCTGTACAAACACTCCTCACTGAACTTCATTGATCATTGAAAAGCTAATCAACTTTCCGTCTTTACTTGAATACTATAAAAAACTACACCGTTAAACCATCAAATTCAGCAGATTTTCATCTTTCCATTGGTCCTTGAACACATGTGTGATATGAGCTTCAGTCAAAAAATAAATCAAAACCAAGCTTCACATCGTGATATTTCATAAAAACATTTTATTCAGGAGGGAAGGAGGAGAGAGGAAGGAAGGAAGGAAGGAGTCTGCACTAAAGACATGTTCTCTCTACTTCTAGTCACGATGGTTCTATTTCTATAGAGGAGCAGGACTTTTATTTTGAAAATCAAGAGCACAGAGAGAACAAGACCGCTGACTCGTCGTCTTCGTGTCTCTGACTCGTCGTCTTCGTGTCTCTGACTCGTCGTCTTCGTGTCTCTGACTCGTCGTCTTCGTGTCTCTGACTCGTCGTCGTCTTCGTGTCTCTGACTCGTCGTCGTCTTCGTGTCTCTGACTCGTCGTCGTCTTCGTGTCTCTGACTCGTCGTCGTCTTCGTGTCTCTGACTCGTCGTCGTCTTCGTGTCGCTGACTCGTCGTCTTCGTGTCTCTGACTCGTCGTCTTCGTGTCTGACTCGTCGTCTTCGTGTCTCTGACTCGTCGTCTTCGTGTCTCTGACTCGTCGTCGTCTTCGTGTCTCTGACTCGTCGTCTTCGTGTCTCTGACTCGTCTTTGTTCTCAGGTTGCTCCGTCGTCTCGCCACTCTGCTCTCCCAGCAGGCCACACTCATGGCCTCCAACGAGGCCTTCAAGAAGCAGGCGGAGGGAGCCAGCACCGCCGCCAAGAAGTACATGGAGGACAACGAGCTGCTGCAGGAGGTGGGACACACACACACACAGTCTCTCTGGTGTAATCTGACCTGTTCGTATGGGGTGAAAAGATCACCAAGTCCTCTGCTGCTAAAAGGAGAATTTGCCTCATCTGCATGTGACACGCACACGCTCGCACACGCTCAGACACGCGCGCACACGCACACGCTCAGACACACACACGCTCAGACACACACGCACACACACACACGCTCAGACACACACACGCTCAGACACACACGCACACACACGCTCAGTCACACACGCACACACACACGCTCAGACACACACGCACACACACACGCTCAGTCACACACGCACACACACACGATGATCAGTGATTATTAACACAAGACGGAGGAAACAGTTTAAAAGTGAAAATAGGCCTAAAGTTTTATTGTGGCTTTAACTATAATAACAATAATAACTTGTTAGTTTAACTCATGATGTCATGTGGACGACTCTCTGCCAGCCAATCAGAGAGCAGCAGGACAAACGGCGTTTGGTATGAACACCTGCTCACCAAACACAGACCGACTTCTTCTTCTGCTCCTCTGCACATTTTCTTCTTCATGTGATCAGAGACGTAACGTATTGTTGAGCAGCAGCGAGTGTGAATATAAGATGATTCATTAATATAAACACAGTTAAACATCTTGAACCTCAATAAACTGATTAAACATTTAGATTTAAACTTCACTAAAGGTCTTCAGAGCGTCATCATGACATCATCATGACGTCATGTTTAACAAGTCGTTACATGAAAATCAGTTGACTTTTTTTTTTAACCGGTTAAAATAGTGTTATTTTGTGTTTACTGATTATTATTATTTATGTATTTTTATTGTGTTTATTTTTGTGCCACATCAGTGTGTGTGAGGATCTACGGTATTTACAAAGTGCTTTGTGACACAAATATAATAACAATAATCATGTTTCAACACTAAAGCTGTTGAAACATTCGTGTGGATTTAAAGGAACACGGTGAGGACATAAAGACGGAGACTCAGAATGTAAAACGTGTTTTTGTGTTTGAACAGAAACTTCGTGACGCCGGAGTCGAGCTGCCGGAGGAAAGAAAGAAAAGAGCCGGACCTCAGGAGGAGAACAAGACTCTGAAGGAGGAGGTGAAGACCCTGAAGGAGGAGCTGGACACCGCCAAGAAAGGTAGGCGGCGGGGGGGGGGGGGGGGTAGCGTTAGTTAGCCGTTAGCGGTGCTGCTAACGTTACTAGCTCTCCTGTTGGTTAGCCGTTAGCGGTGCTGCTAACGTTACTAGCTCTCCTGTTGGTTAGCCGTTAGCGGTGCTGCCAACGTTACTAGCTCTCCTGTTGGTTAGCCGTTAGCGGTGCTGCTAACGTTACTAGCTCTCCTGTTGGTCAGCGGTGCTGCCAACGTTACTAGCTCTCCTGTTGGTTAGCCGTTAGCGGTGCTGCTAACGTTACTAGCTCTCCTGTTGGTTAGCGGTGCTGCCAACGTTACTAGCTCTCCTGTTGGTTAGCCGTTAGCGGTGCTGCTAACGTTACTAGCTCTCCTCCTGTTGGTTAGCCGTTAGCGGTGCTGCTAACGTTACTAGCTCACCTCCTGTTGGTTAGCCGTTAGCGGTGCTGCTAACGTTACTAGCTCTCCTGTTGCTTTAAACACTGATTGGTTGTTTACGATGAAACATGATCAGAGACTAGAAACACATGTTCTACTGAATATTGGAGGAGAACCATTGTCGGTTAAATCAACAAAAGTAAAAGTACCTCAAAGTAGTACTTATGAGCAGTACTCTGGTAAATGTACTGTGTTCATGTTCTGCAGCTCTGCAGAAGTCGGACAGCGACGTTCGTGCGATGAAGAAACAAGCTGAGAATCTGACGGTGGAGTACGACAGACTGCTGGAGGAACACGGCAAACTGCTGGTAACACACACACACACACACACACACACACACTCTCACTCTGTGTGGACAGTAGAGAGAATGCAGCTTTAACACTTGAAGCTTTGGAGAACTTTAAAGAAGTTGATGTCTGGTAGCAACAGTGAGGCCCATTTACACAGTTGATGATAATATAGGATGTCCTCAAACATCAGTTGCTGTCAGACTTAATTTCCAGATATATCATCTTATATTTGGTTTGATGGGGTATTTTTAGAGTTCTGTTCATCTGTTGGATGAGCAGCTGGTCCACCTTAAATCTGCCTGACAGGACGGACACACACGCACACGCACACAGTTACATGACACATCCAGAAATACACACGTGCTCGTACAGTTATGCACGTGATATGAGGACCAGGTTTTATGTTGGATCAGGTACCAGGTTCAAAACATAACTTTATTCTCAGAACTCTGAGTCTTCAATTAGAAAAGAAAGAAAGAAATTTTTTTTAATCCAGCATTTGGAATCAGCGCCATCTAGTGGTGAGACTGCAGACCGAAGCCAAAGCTTCATGTGTTAAAGCTGCATTCTCTCTCATGTCCACCAGGGGGCGACTCCTCTGGTTGTATAGAAGTCTATGAGAAAATGACTCTACTTCTCTCTTGATTTATTACCTCAGTAAACATTGTAAACATGAGTTTATGGTCTCAATCTCTAGTTTCAAGTCTTCTTCAATACAGCATGATGTTCATTTAGTACATTATGGTCCATTTAGAGTCAAACAGACCATAAAGCAGGGGATGCTTTAGGGCGGGGCTACACGGTGATTGACAGGTCTCTACCAGAGACGTATACGGCGTCTCTACGTCAGTCCTCCTCAGTCCATATATGGTCACTTCCTGTTCACTGGTTGCAAAAAAACAAGATGGCGACAGCGAAATCACCAAACATCCACAAACCAACGACTACTTCTTATCAACAGTCTGGATAACGAGAGTTAAAAGCGACCAATCACAGAGCCCCCTGCAGCCTCCTTGAGCGTGTTTTTACCACCCTGTTCTCTGTCTGCAGGCGACTAGCGACAAGAAATCCGACTGAGACGAACGAAGACGGATTCCCAGCTTCTCTCTCTCTTCTTCATCTTCATCATCGTCACCAGCGATGTGACGTCGCGTCTTTTTTCTGGATCAGCTGACGTTGTGGATTTGGTTGTTCTACGTGGTTCAATGATAAAATGTCTTCTGACTGTCGGCGCTTCAGGAGAAGATCGTCGGTTGTTTGTGAAACTGTTTTTCTTTTTTTTGTGAAACATGAAATCTGATCGTTTTATTCCAAAAATCTGAGGTCCAGCGTTTATAAGACTGTAACTAGAGTTTAAATATTCCACATCGAGGGTTCTGTTTCCTGAGCTGACGACGTTTGAATGTTTACTTTGTACGAGATCAGCTGTTCATCAGGTAACTTAACGGCTAAATAAAAGGTTATGAACTCGGCAGACTTTCAGATTCTTTAGTTCTTCTTCATCCTAACAAACACGTTCATCTTTCAGTTTAAGGTTTCATTACTTTGTTGTTTTAAGAGTCGGTTGTTTGTTTGAAGTCTTTAAAGAGAAACTTGACTTCCTGTTAATTTCTGGATGTTGATAATAACAATACTAATAATGGTATGATGTCGGTACTTATTGATGTGTCTTTACCGTCAGTGATCCTTAAACTTGTAGTTTCAAACAGTTTTCGCTGACTTGTGAAAGATCTGAGTGAGTTTAGTTTTTCTTAACTCGTCTTGCGTCTCTTCCTGATGACGGAGGCTCCGCCCTTCTTGTGATTGTTTAATTAAATCAGCTGTTTCTGTCTGTTTGAACACATCAACCTTAAATCGGCTTCATGACAAACCGTTCAGATCCTCCGATTCACAGATCAATCTTTCCACTGGACAACAACCGCCTTTATTTTGAAAATCCTTCAGGCAGACGCCATGTCACCTAACGACTCTCTTGTAAACGTGTTCGGGGAGCAGACGATCCAGTCAAACCATCGATCGGAAGTTTCCTCGTGTCACCGCTAATGAAAGGTTGAGTCCATAAGGTTCTCACTCCGCCCCTTTCTTTTCTTTCTTTACGTTTATTTTCTCTGTTTGCTGAGCTTTCTTTGTTCAAAGAAAAGTTCTGGAAACAAACAAACACAAACGATTCATGTTCTTGATTGTTTCTGACACTGAACGTTCATTTATTATTCTGGTTTTGTTTCTCAGATGTTCAGACATTTTGTGATGAAATATAAACTTTTAGGTAAAATGTTAAACAGACCAACCTCCTGATATTTATGTATTTAAACACGTGACGGAAACTTATTTTCTTCTTCTGTGGTTATTTTCTCATCTTTTGAAGACGGTTAACTTGTGTTAAACTCTATAGAGGGTGCTGTGCAGGTGCATCATGGGATGTCTGAGGTGAACTGTATCTGGACTATGAAGTGATGAAATAAACCTCTTCAGGTATCTTCTGTCTGTTACATCGACCAAAAAACACTAGAAGAGGAATGTCCACAGGTACGGAAGTCAAAGAGTGCCGTCCTCTCGTGATCGTTTATATATAATATATTTAATATATATAAATATATTATCACTAGTTTATTATAACACATTTAACCACAGGCCTGTTGTGACTCATATCTCCTGAAAAGTATTGATCAGTGACGACTATTATGGGATGGACGTTCATCTTCACTGTTTACGGATTCGTTCTCCATTTTTCAATTAAAGGTTTTTATCAAAAATAATTGATCATATTACAAACCTGCACATCAGCGTGATGAACATGAGTTCATTTCAACATTTCTGTTGTCATGGTAACTTCATCTGGTGAAGAAGGTTGTGATGCGACCGAAAGCTCCAGAACAGAGTTTATGTTGGATAAGGACGTTAGTACTTTTACTGTAACAGAGTATTTACATAGTTTGGTATTACTTTAACTGTCAGAGTATTTTTTTTTATGGGTTTCTTTTTTTTAATGTATTTATTGCAAGACGAGGGACAAACGTAAACACAAAGAGGACGACAGGAACAGTGAGGTACAAGCCAGCAAACATGTAGTGTGTGTGTGTCTGAGCCTTTTGATACGAAAGAAAAACCGTACGAAAGAATGAGGGCAAATTACATAAATAATAACGTCCGAAAAAATGCTGTTAACGTAAACTGGGGGCGACCGTGGCGCACTGGGTTAAGAGGTCGTCTGGGAACTGGAAGGTCAACGGTTCGATCCCCGACTGGGACGTGTCACGTGTTGAAGTGTACCTGAGCAATACACTGAACCCCGGGCGCCTGTCATTCGCTGCCCACTGCTCCCTGTATACAGGGATGGGTCAAATGCAGAGACACATTTCCCCCTTAAAGGGATAAAGATAGTATGAATTCTATTCTATTCTTCGATTCTAAACAAAGTCAGGGGCAGCATCGCCCCGTCCAGCAGCAGACCAGGAGCTCCAGAACAGGACCAGGAGCATCAGTCAACCCAGTTCAACAGGATTTGATTTATTTATCGTCTGTTTCTTAAAGACCGATCGGTCGGTGCAGCTTTGAGTCGCCCCGGACCGTCTGAGGGGCCGAAACAGCTCCACCGCCGAGGTACTAGTACTTTCCTGCAGGATTTATACTGTGTTGTACTAGTACTTTCCTGCAGGATTTATACTGTGTTGTACTAGTACTTTCCTGCAGGATTTATACTGTGTTGTACTAGTACTTTCCTGCAGGATTTATACTGTGTTGTACTAGTACATTTCCTGCAGTATTTGTGTTGCACTGCAGTGTTGTACTAGTACTTTCCTGCAGTAACAGTATCTTTACGCTGTTGTACTAGTACTTTCCTGCAGTATTTATACTGTGTTGCACTAGTATTTTCCTGCAGTATTTATACTGTGTCGTACTAGTACTTTCCTGAAGTATTCATACTGTATTGTACTAGTACTTTCCTGCAGTATTCATACTGTGTTGTACTAGTACTTTCCTGCAGTATTTATACACTGTTGTACTAGTACTTTTCCTCCAGGATTTATACTGTGTTGTACTAGTACTTTCCTGCAGTATTTATACTGTGTTGTACTAGTACTTTCCTGCATTATTTATACTGTGTTGTACTAGTACTTTCCTGCAGTATTTATACTGTGTTGTACTCGTACATTCCCTGCAGTATTTATACACTGTTGTGCTAGTACTTTCCTGCAGTATTTATACACTGTTGTACTAGTACTTTCCTGCAGTATTTATACTGTGTTGTACTCGTACTTTCCTGCAGTATTTATACTGTGTTGTACTTGAACTTTTCCTGCAGTATTTATACTGTGTTGTACTAGTACTTTCCTGCAGGATTTATACTGTATTGTACTAGTACTTTCCTGCAGTATTTATACTGTGTTGTACTAGTACTTTCCTGCAGTATTTATACACTGTTGTACTAGTACTTTTCCTGCAGGATTTATACTGTGTTGTACTAGTACTTTCCTGCAGTATTTATACTGTGTTGTACTAGTACTTTCCTGCATTATTTATACTGTGTTGTACTAGTACTTTCCTGCAGTATTTATACACTGTTGTACTAGTATATTTCCTACAGTATTTATACTGTGTTGTACTAGTACCTTCCTGCAGTATTTATACTGTGTTGTACTAGTACTTTTCCTGCAGGATTTATACTGTGTTGTACTAGTACTTTCCTGCAGTATTTATACTGTGTTGCACGAGTACTTTCCTGCAGTATTTATACTGTGTTGTACTAGTACTTTCCTGCATTATTTATACTGTGTTGTACTAGTACTTTCCTGCAGTATTCATACACTGTTGTGCTAGTACTTTCCTGCAGTATTTATACATTGTTGTACTAGTACTTAGCTGCAGTATTTATACTGTGTTGTACTAGTACTTTCCTGCAGTATTTATACTGTGTTGTACTAGTACTTTTCCTGCAGTATTTATACTGTGTTGTACTCGTACTTTTCCTGCAGGATTTATACTGTGTTGTACTAGTACTTTCCTGCAGTATTTATACTGTGTTGTACTAGTACTTTCCTGCATTATTTATACTGTGTTGTACTAGTACTTTCCTGCAGTATTCATACACTGTTGTGCTAGTACTTTCCTGCAGTATTTATACATTGTTGTACTAGTACTTAGCTGCAGTATTTATACTGTGTTGTACTAGTACCTTCCTGCAGTATTTATACTGTGTTGTACTAGTACTTTTCCTGCAGGATTTATACTGTGTTGTACTAGTACTTTCCTGCAGTATTTATACTGTGTTGCACGAGTACTTTCCTGCAGTATTTATACTGTGTTGTACTAGTACTTTCCTGAAGTATTTATACTGTGTTGTACTAGTACTTTCCTGCAGTATTTATACTGTGTTGTACTAGTACTTGCCTGCATTATTTATACTGTGTTGTACTAGTACTTTCCTGCAGTATTCATACACTGTTGTGCTAGTACTTTCCTGCAGTATTTATACATTGTTGTACTAGTACTTAGCTGCAGTATTTATACTGTGTTGTACTAGTACTTTCCTGCAGTATTTATACTGTGTTGTACTAGTACTTTTCCTGCAGTATTTATACTGTGTTGTACTCGTACTTTTCCTGCAGGATTTATACTGTGTTGTACTAGTACTTTCCTGCAGTATTTATACTGTGTTGTACTAGTACTTTCCTGCATTATTTATACTGTGTTGTACTAGTACTTTCCTGCAGTATTCATACACTGTTGTGCTAGTACTTTCCTGCAGTATTTATACATTGTTGTACTAGTACTTAGCTGCAGTATTTATACTGTGTTGTACTAGTACTTTCCTGCAGTATTCATACTGTGTTGTACTAGTACTTTTCCTGCAGTATTTATACTGTGTTGTACTCGTACTTTTCCTGCAGGATTTATACTGTGTTGTACTAGTACTTTCCTGCAGTATTTATACACTGTTGTACTAGTACTTTTCCTGCAGTATTTATACTGTGTTGTACTAGTACTTTTCCTGCAGGATTTATACTGTGTTGTACTAGTACTTTTCCTGCAGTAACAGTATCTTTACGCTGTTGTACTAGTACTTTTCCTGCAGTATTTATACACTGTTGTACTAGTACTTTTCCTGCAGGATTTATACTGTGTTGTACTAGTACTTTCCTGCAGTATTTATACTGTGTTGTACTAGTACTTTCCTGCATTATTTATACTGTGTTGTACTAGTACTTTCCTGCAGTATTTATACACTGTTGTACTAGTACATTTCCTACAGTATTTATACTGTGTTGTACTAGTACCTTCCTGCAGTATTTATACTGTGTTGTACTAGTACTTTTCCTGCAGGATTTATACTGTGTTGTACTAGTACTTTCCTGCAGTATTTATACTGTGTTGCACGAGTACTTTCCTGCAGTATTTATACTGTGTTGTACTAGTACTTTCCTGCATTATTTATACTGTGTTGTACTAGTACTTTCCTGCAGTATTCATACACTGTTGTGCTAGTACTTTCCTGCAGTATTTATACATTGTTGTACTAGTACTTAGCTGCAGTATTTATACTGTGTTGTACTAGTACTTTCCTGCAGTATTTATACTGTGTTGTACTAGTACTTTTCCTGCAGTATTTATACTGTGTTGTACTCGTACTTTTCCTGCAGGATTTATACTGTGTTGTACTAGTACTTTCCTGCAGTATTTATACTGTGTTGTACTAGTACTTTCCTGCATTATTTATACTGTGTTGTACTAGTACTTTCCTGCAGTATTCATACACTGTTGTGCTAGTACTTTCCTGCAGTATTTATACATTGTTGTACTAGTACTTAGCTGCAGTATTTATACTGTGTTGTACTAGTACCTTCCTGCAGTATTTATACTGTGTTGTACTAGTACTTTTCCTGCAGGATTTATACTGTGTTGTACTAGTACTTTCCTGCAGTATTTATACTGTGTTGCACGAGTACTTTCCTGCAGTATTTATACTGTGTTGTACTAGTACTTTCCTGAAGTATTTATACTGTGTTGTACTAGTACTTTCCTGCAGTATTTATACTGTGTTGTACTAGTACTTGCCTGCATTATTTATACTGTGTTGTACTAGTACTTTCCTGCAGTATTCATACACTGTTGTGCTAGTACTTTCCTGCAGTATTTATACATTGTTGTACTAGTACTTAGCTGCAGTATTTATACTGTGTTGTACTAGTACTTTCCTGCAGTATTTATACTGTGTTGTACTAGTACTTTTCCTGCAGTATTTATACTGTGTTGTACTCGTACTTTTCCTGCAGGATTTATACTGTGTTGTACTAGTACTTTCCTGCAGTATTTATACTGTGTTGTACTAGTACTTTCCTGCATTATTTATACTGTGTTGTACTAGTACTTTCCTGCAGTATTCATACACTGTTGTGCTAGTACTTTCCTGCAGTATTTATACATTGTTGTACTAGTACTTAGCTGCAGTATTTATACTGTGTTGTACTAGTACTTTCCTGCAGTATTCATACTGTGTTGTACTAGTACTTTTCCTGCAGTATTTATACTGTGTTGTACTCGTACTTTTCCTGCAGGATTTATACTGTGTTGTACTAGTACTTTCCTGCAGTATTTATACACTGTTGTACTAGTACTTTTCCTGCAGTATTTATACTGTGTTGTACTAGTACTTTTCCTGCAGGATTTATACTGTGTTGTACTAGTACTTTTCCTGCAGTAACAGTATCTTTACGCTGTTGTACTAGTACTTTTCCTGCAGTTTTTATACACTGTTGTACTAGTACATTTCATACAGTATTTATACTGTGTTGTACTAGTACCTTCCTGCAGTATTTATACTGTGTTGTACTAGTACTTTTCCTGCAGGATTTATACTGTGTTGTACTAGTACTTTCCTGCAGTATTTATACTGTGTTGTATTAGTAGTTTTCCTGCAGGATTTATACTGTGTTGGACTAGTACTTTTCCTGCAGTATTTATACTGTGTTGTACTAGTACCTTTCCTGCAGGATTTATACTGTGTTGTACTAGTACTTTTCCTGCAGTAACAGTATCTTTACGCTGTTGTACTAGTACTTTTCCTGCAGTATTTATACACTGTTGTACTAGTACATTTCCTGCAGTATTTATACTGTGTTGTACTAGTACATTCCCTGCAGTATTTATACACTGTTGTACGAGTACATTTCCTACAGTATTTATACTGTGTTGTACTAGTACCTTCCTGCAGTATTTATACTGTGTTGTACTAGTACTTTCCTGGAGGATTTATACTGTGTTGTACTAGTACTTTTCCTGCAGGATTTATACTGTGTTGTACTAGTACATTCCTGCAGTATTTATACTGTGTTGCACTAGTACTTTCCTGCAGTATTTATACGGTGTTGTACTAGTACTTTCCTGCAGTATTTATACACTGTTGTACTAGTACTTTTCCTGCAGGAACAGTATCTTTACGCTGTTGTACTAGTACTTTTCCTGCAGTATTTATACACTGTTGTACTAGTACATTTCCTGCAGTATTTATACTGTGTTGTACTAGTACCTTCCTGCAGTATTTATACTGTGTTGTACTAGTACTTTCCTGCAGTATTTATACTGTGTTGTACCAGTACTTTTCTGCAGTATTTATACTGTGTTGTACTAGTACCTTTCCTGCAGGATTTATACTGTGTTGTACCAGTACTTTTCCTGCAGTAACAGTATCTTTACGCTGTTGTACTAGTACTTTTCCTGCAGTATTTATACACTGTTGTACTAGTACATTTCCTGCAGTATTTATACTGTGTTGTACTAGTACTTTTCCTGCAGGATTTATACACTGTTGTACTAGTCCTTTTCCTGCAGGATTTATACTGTGTTGTACTAGTACTTTCCTGCAGTATTTATACTGTGTTGTACTAGTACCTTCCTGCAGTATTTATACTGTGTTGTACTAGTACTTTCCTGCAGTATTTATACTGTGTTGTACTCGTACTTTTCCTGCAGGATTTATACTGTGTTGTACTAGTACTTTCCTGCAGTATTTATACTGTGTTGTACTAGTACTTTTCCTGCAGGATTTATACTGTGTTGTACTAGTACTTTCCTGCAGTATTTATACTGTGTTGCACTAGTACTTTCCTGCAGTATTTATACTGTGTTGAACTAGTACTTTCCTGAAGAATTTATAGTGTTGTACTAGTACTTTCCTGCAGTATTTATACTGTGTTGTACTAGTACTTTCCTGCAGTATTTATACACTGTTGTACTAGTACTTTTCCTGCAGGATTTATACTGTGTTGTACTCGTACTTTCCTGCAGTATTTATACACTGTTCTGCTAGTACTTTCCTGCAGTATTTATACACTGTTGTACTAGTACCTTCCTGCAGTATTTATCCTGTGTTGTACTAGTACTTTCCTGCAGTATTTATACTGTGTTGTACTAGTACTTTTCCTGCAGGATTTATACTGTGTTGTACTAGTACTTTCCTGCAGTATTTATACTGTGTTGTACTAGTACCTTCCTGCAGTATTTATACTGTGTTGTACTAGTACATTCCCTGCAGTATTTATACACTGTTGTACGAGTACATTTCCTACAGTATTTATACTGTGTTGTACTAGTACCTTCCTGCAGTATTTATACTGTGTTGTACTAGTACTTTCCTGCAGTATTTATACTGTGTTGTACTAGTACTTTTCCTGCAGGATTTATACTGTGTTGTACTAGTACTTTCCTGCAGTATTTATACTGTGTTGCTCTAGTACTTTCCTGCAGTATTTATACTGTGTTGTACTAGTACTTTCCTGCAGTATTTATACACTGTTGTACTAGTACTTTTCCTGCAGGAACAGTATCTTTACGCTGTTGTACTAGTACTTTTCCTGCAGTATTTATACTGTGTTGTACTAGTACTTTTCCTGCAGGATTTATACTGTGTTGTACTAGTACTTTTCCTGCAGTAACAGTATCTTTACGCTGTTGTACTAGTACTTTTCCTGCAGTATTTATACACTGTTGTACTAGTACATTTCCTACAGTATTTATACTGTGTTGTACTAGTACCTTCCTGCAGTATTTATACTGTGTTGTACTAGTACTTTCCTGCAGTATTTATACTGTGTTGTACTAGTACTTTTCCTGCAGGATTTATACTGTGTTGTACTAGTACTTTTCCTGCAGGATTTATACTGTGTTGTACTAGTACTTTCCTGCAGTATTTATACTGTCTTGTACTAGTACTTTTCCTGCAGGATTTATACTGTGTTGTACTAGTACTTTCCTGCAGTATTTATACTGTGTTGTACTAGTACTTTTCCTGCAGTATTTATACTGTGTTGTACTAGTACCTTTCCTGCAGGATTTATACTGTGTTGTACTAGTACTTTTCCTGCAGTAACAGTATCTTTACGCTGTTGTACTAGTACTTTTCCTGCAGTATTTATACACTGTTGTACTAGTACATTTCCTGCAGTATTTATACTGTGTTGTACTAGTACATTCCCTGCAGTATTTATACACTGTTGTACGAGTACATTTCCTACAGTATTTATACTGTGTTGTACTAGTACCTTCCTGCAGTATTTATACTGTGTTGTACTAGTACTTTCCTGCAGTATTTATACTGTGTTGTACTAGTACTTTTCCTGCAGGATTTATACTGTTGTACTAGTACTTTCCTGCAGTATTTATACTGTGTTGCACTAGTACTTTCCTGCAGTATTTATACTGTGTTGTACTAGTACTTTCCTGCAGTATTTATACACTGTTGTACTAGTACTTTTCCTGCAGGATTTATACTGTGTTGAACTCGTACTTTCCTGTAGTATTTATACTGTGTTGTACTAGTACTTTCCTGCAGTATTTATACTGTGTTGTACTAGTACTTTCCTGCAGTATTTATACTGTGTTGGACTAGTACTTTCCTGCAGTATTTATACTGTGTTGCACTAGTACTTTCCTGCAGTATTTATACTGTGTTGTACTAGTACTTTCCTGCAGTATTTATACACTGTTGTACTAGTACTTTTCCTGCAGGAACAGTATCTTTACGCTGTTGTACTAGTACTTTTCCTGCAGTATTTATACACTGTTGTACTAGTACATTTCCTGCAGTATTTATACTGTGTTGTACTAGTACCTTCCTGCAGTATTTATACTGTGTTGTACTAGTACTTTCCTGCAGTATTTATACTGTGTTGTACCAGTACTTTTCTGCAGTATTTATACTGTGTTGTACTAGTACCTTTCCTGCAGGATTTATACTGTGTTGTACCAGTACTTTTCCTGCAGTAACAGTATCTTTACGCTGTTGTACTAGTACTTTTCCTGCAGTATTTATACACTGTTGTACTAGTACATTTCCTGCAGTATTTATACTGTGTTGTACTAGTACTTTCCTGCAGTATTTATACTGTGTTGTACTAGTACTTTTCCTGCAGGATTTATACTGTGTTGTACTAGTACTTTTCCTGCAGGATTTATACTGTGTTGTACTAGTACTTTCCTGCAGTATTTATACTGTCTTGTACTAGTACTTTTCCTGCAGGATTTATACTGTGTTGTACTAGTACTTTTCCTGCAGGATTTATACTGTGTTGTACTAGTACTTTCCTGCAGTATTTATACTGTGTTGCACTAGTACTTTCCTGCAGTATTTATACTGTGTTGAACTAGTACTTTCCTGAAGAATTTATAGTGTTGTACTAGTACTTTCCTGCAGTATTTATACTGTGTTGTACTAGTACTTTCCTGCAGTATTTATACACTGTTGTACTAGTACTTTTCCTGCAGGATTTATACTGTGTTGTACTCGTACTTTCCTGCAGTATTTATACACTGTTGTACTAGTACTTTTCCTGCAGGATTTATACTGTGTTGTACTCGTACTTTCCTGCAGTATTTATACACTGTTCTGCTAGTACTTTCCTGCAGTATTTATACACTGTTGTACTAGTACCTTCCTGCAGTATTTATACTGTGTTGTACTAGTACCTTCCTGCAGTATTTATACTGTGTTGTACTAGTACTTTCCTGCAGTATTTATACTGTGTTGTACCAGTACTTTTCTGCAGTATTTATACTGTGTTGTACTAGTACCTTTCCTGCAGGATTTATACTGTGTTGTACCAGTACTTTTCCTGCAGTAACAGTATCTTTACGCTGTTGTACTAGTACTTTTCCTGCAGTATTTATACACTGTTGTACTAGTACATTTCCTGCAGTATTTATACTGTGTTGTACTAGTACTTTCCTGCAGTATTTATACTCTGTTGTACTAGTACTTTTCCTGCAGGATTTATACTGTGTTGTACTAGTACTTTTCCTGCAGGATTTATACTGTGTTGTACTAGTACTTTCCTGCAGTATTTATACTGTCTTGTACTAGTACTTTTCCTGCAGGATTTATACTGTGTTGTACTAGTACTTTTCCTGCAGGATTTATACTGTGTTGTACTAGTACTTTCCTGCAGTATTTATACTGTGTTGCACTAGTACTTTCCTGCAGTATTTATACTGTGTTGAACTAGTACTTTCCTGAAGAATTTATAGTGTTGTACTAGTACTTTCCTGCAGTATTTATACTGTGTTGTACTAGTACTTTCCTGCAGTATTTATACACTGTTGTACTAGTACTTTTCCTGCAGGATTTATACTGTGTTGTACTCGTACTTTCCTGCAGTATTTATACACTGTTGTACTAGTACTTTTCCTGCAGGATTTATACTGTGTTGTACTCGTACTTTCCTGCAGTATTTATACACTGTTCTGCTAGTACTTTCCTGCAGTATTTATACACTGTTGTACTAGTACCTTCCTGCAGTATTTATACTGTGTTGTACTAGTACTTTCCTGCAGTATTTATACTGTGTTGTACTAGTACTTTTCCTGCAGGATTTATACTGTGTTGTACTAGTACTTTCCTGCAGGATTTATACTGTGTTGTACTAGTACTTTTCCTGCAGGATTTATACTGTGTTGTACTAGTACTTTTCCTGCAGTAACAGTATCTTTACGCTGTTGTACTAGTACTTTTCCTGCAGTATTTATACACTGTTGTACTAGTACATTTCCTACAGTATTTATACTGTGTTGTACTAGTACCTTCCTGCAGTATTTATACTGTGTTGTACTAGTACTTTCCTGCAGTATTTATACTGTGTTGTACTAGCACTTTTCCTGCAGGATTTATACTGTGTTGTACTAGTACTTTTCCTGCAGGATTTATACTGTGTTGTACTAGTACTTTCCTGCAGTATTTATACTGTCTTGTACTAGTACTTTTCCTGCAGGATTTATACTGTGTTGTACTAGTACTTTCCAGCAGTATTTATACTGTGTTGTACTAGTACTTTTCCTGCAGTATTTATACTGTGTTGTACTAGTACCTTTCCTGCAGGATTTATACTGTGTTGTACTAGTACTTTTCCTGCAGTAACAGTATCTTTACGCTGTTGTACTAGTACTTTTCCTGCAGTATTTATACACTGTTGTACTAGTACATTTCCTGCAGTATTTATACTGTGTTGTACTAGTACATTCCCTGCAGTATTTATACACTGTTGTACGAGTGCATTTCCTACAGTATTTATACTGTGTTGTACTAGTACCTTCCTGCAGTATTTATACTGTGTTGTACTAGTACTTTCCTGCAGTATTTATACTGTGTTGTACTAGTACTTTTCCTGCAGGATTTATACTGTGTTGTACTAGTACTTTCCTGCAGTATTTATACTGTGTTGCACTAGTACTTTCCTGCAGTATTTATACTGTGTTGTACTAGTACTTTCCTGCAGTATTTATACACTGTTGTACTAGTACTTTTCCTGCAGGAACAGTATCTTTACGCTGTTGTACTAGTACTTTTCCTGCAGTATTTATACACTGTTGTACTAGTACATTTCCTGCAGTATTTATACTGTGTTGTACTAGTACCTTCCTGCAGTATTTATACTGTGTTGTACTAGTACTTTCCTGCAGTATTTATACTGTGTTGTACCAGTACTTTTCTGCAGTATTTATACTGTGTTGTACTAGTACTTTTCCTGCAGGATTTATACTGTGTTGTACTAGTACTTTCCTGCAGTATTTATACTGTGTTGTACTAGTACTTTTCCTGCAGGATTTATACTGTGTTGTACTAGTACTTTTCCTGCAGTAACAGTATCTTTACGCTGTTGTACTAGTACTTTTCCTGCAGTATTTATACACTGTTGTACTAGTACATTTCCTACAGTATTTATACTGTGTTGTACTAGTACCTTCCTGCAGTATTTATACTGTGTTGTACTAGTACTTTCCTGCAGTATTTATACTGTGTTGTACTAGTACTTTTCCTGCAGGATTTATACTGTGTTGTACTAGTACTTTTCCTGCAGGATTTATACTGTGTTGTACTAGTACTTTCCTGCAGTATTTATACTGTCTTGTACTAGTACTTTTCCTGCAGGATTTATACTGTGTTGTACTAGTACTTTCCTGCAGTATTTATACTGTGTTGTACTAGTACTTTTCCTGCAGTATTTATATTGTGTTGTACTAGTACCTTTCCTGCAGGATTTATACTGTGTTGTACTAGTACTTTTCCTGCAGTAACAGTATCTTTACGCTGTTGTACTAGTACTTTTCCTGCAGTATTTATACACTGTTGTACTAGTACATTTCCTGCAGTATTTATACTGTGTTGTACTAGTACATTCCCTGCAGTATTTATACACTGTTGTACGAGTACATTTCCTACAGTATTTATACTGTGTTGTACTAGTACTTTCCTGCAGTATTTATACTGTGTTGTACTAGTACTTTTCCTGCAGGATTTATACTGTGTTGTACTAGTACTTTCCTGCAGTATTTATACTGTGTTGCACTAGTACTTTCCTGCAGTATTTATACTGTGTTGTACTAGTACTTTCCTGCAGTATTTATACACTGTTGTACTAGTACTTTTCCTGCAGGATTTATACTGTGTTGAACTCGTACTTTCCTGTAGTATTTATACTGTGTTGTACTAGTACTTTCCTGCAGTATTTATACTGTGTTGTACTAGTACTTTCCTGCAGTATTTATACTGTGTTGTACTAGTACTTTCCTGCAGTATTTATACTGTGTTGCACTAGTACTTTCCTGCAGTATTTATACTGTGTTGTACTAGTACTTTTCCTGCAGTATTTATACACTGTTGTACTAGTACATTTCCTGCAGTATTTATACTGTGTTGTACTAGTACCTTCCTGCAGTATTTATACTGTGTTGTACTAGTACTTTCCTGCAGTATTTATACTGTGTTGTACCAGTACTTTTCTGCAGTATTTATACTGTGTTGTACTAGTACCTTTCCTGCAGGATTTATACTGTGTTGTACCAGTACTTTTCCTGCAGTAACAGTATCTTTACGCTGTTGTACTAGTACTTTTCCTGCAGTATTTATACACTGTTGTACTAGTACATTTCCTGCAGTATTTATACTGTGTTGTACTCGTACTTTCCTGTAGTATTTATACTGTGTTGTACTAGTACTTTTCTGCAGTATTTATACTGTGTTGTACTAGTACTTTTCCTGCAGGATTTATACTGTGTTGTACTAGTACTTTCCTGCAGTATTTATACTGTGTTGTACTAGTACTTTTCCTGCAGGATTTATACTGTGTTGTACTAGTACTTTTCCTGCAGTAACAGTATCTTTACGCTGTTGTACTAGTACTTTTCCTGCAGTATTTATACATTGTTGTACTAGTACATTTCCTACAGTATTTATACTGTGTTGTACTAGTACCTTCCTGCAGTATTTATACTGTGTTGTACTAGTACTTTCCTGCAGTATTTATACTGTGTTGTACTAGTACTTTTCCTGCAGGATTTATACTGTGTTGTACTAGTACTTTTCCTGCAGGATTTATACTGTGTTGTACTAGTACTTTCCTGCAGTATTTATACTGTCTTGTACTAGTACTTTTCCTGCAGGATTTATACTGTGTTGTACTAGTACTTTCCTGCAGTATTTATACTGTGTTGTACTAGTACTTTTCCTGCAGTATTTATATTGTGTTGTACTAGTACCTTTCCTGCAGGATTTATACTGTGTTGTACTAGTACTTTTCCTGCAGTAACAGTATCTTTACGCTGTTGTACTAGTACTTTTCCTGCAGTATTTATACACTGTTGTACTAGTACATTTCCTGCAGTATTTATACTGTGTTGTACTAGTACATTCCCTGCAGTATTTATACACTGTTGTACGAGTACATTTCCTACAGTATTTATACTGTGTTGTACTAGTACCTTCCTGCAGTATTTATACTGTGTTGTACTAGTACTTTCCTGCAGTATTTATACTGTGTTGTACTAGTACTTTTCCTGCAGGATTTATACTGTGTTGTACTAGTACTTTCCTGCAGTATTTATACTGTGTTGCACTAGTACTTTCCTGCAGTATTTATACTGTGTTGTACTAGTACTTTCCTGCAGTATTTATACACTGTTGTACTAGTACTTTTCCTGCAGGATTTATACTGTGTTGAACTCGTACTTTCCTGTAGTATTTATACTGTGTTGTACTAGTACTTTCCTGCAGTATTTATACTGTGTTGTACTAGTACTTTCCTGCAGTATTTATACTGTGTTGTACTAGTACTTTCCTGCAGTATTTATACTGTGTTGCACTAGTACTTTCCTGCAGTATTTATACTGTGTTGTACTAGTACTTTCCTGCAGTATTTATACACTGTTGTACTAGTACTTTTCCTGCAGGAACAGTATCTTTACGCTGTTGTACTAGTACTTTTCCTGCAGTATTTATACACTGTTGTACTAGTACTTTTCCTGCAGGAACAGTATCTTTACGCTGTTGTACTAGTACTTTTCCTGCAGTATTTATACACTGTTGTACTAGTACATTTCCTGCAGTATTTATACTGTGTTGTACTAGTACCTTCCTGCAGTATTTATACTGTGTTGTACTAGTACTTTCCTGCAGTATTTATACTGTGTTGTACCAGTACTTTTCTGCAGTATTTATACTGTGTTGTACTAGTACCTTTCCTGCAGGATTTATACTGTGTTGTACCAGTACTTTTCCTGCAGTAACAGTATCTTTACGCTGTTGTACTAGTACTTTTCCTGCAGTATTTATACACTGTTGTACTAGTACATTTCCTGCAGTATTTATACTGTGTTGTACTAGTACTTTTCCTGCAGGATTTATACTGTGTTGTACTAGTACTTTTCCTGCAGGATTTATACTGTGTTGTACTAGTACTTTCCTGCAGTATTTATACTGTCTTGTACTAGTACTTTTCCTGCAGGATTTATACTGTGTTGTACTAGTACTTTTCCTGCAGGATTTATACTGTGTTGTACTAGTACTTTCCTGCAGTATTTATACTGTGTTGCACTAGTACTTTCCTGCAGTATTTATACTGTGTTGAACTAGTACTTTCCTGAAGAATTTATAGTGTTGTACTAGTACTTTCCTGCAGTATTTATACTGTGTTGTACTAGTACTTTCCTGCAGTATTTATACACTGTTGTACTAGTACTTTTCCTGCAGGATTTATACTGTGTTGTACTCGTACTTTCCTGCAGTATTTATACACTGTTGTACTAGTACTTTTCCTGCAGGATTTATACTGTGTTGTACTCGTACTTTCCTGCAGTATTTATACACTGTTCTGCTAGTACTTTCCTGCAGTATTTATACACTGTTGTACTAGTACCTTCCTGCAGTATTTATACTGTGTTGTACTAGTACTTTCCTGCAGTATTTATACTGTGTTGTACTAGTACTTTTCCTGCAGGATTTATACTGTGTTGTACTAGTACTTTCCTGCAGTATTTATACTGTGTTGTACTAGTACTTTTCCTGCAGGATTTATACTGTGTTGTACTAGTACTTTTCCTGCAGTAACAGTATCTTTACGCTGTTGTACTAGTACTTTTCCTGCAGTATTTATACACTGTTGTACTAGTACATTTCCTACAGTATTTATACTGTGTTGTACTAGTACCTTCCTGCAGTATTTATACTGTGTTGTACTAGTACTTTCCTGCAGTATTTATACTGTGTTGTACTAGCACTTTTCCTGCAGGATTTATACTGTGTTGTACTAGTACTTTTCCTGCAGGATTTATACTGTGTTGTACTAGTACTTTCCTGCAGTATTTATACTGTCTTGTACTA
Source organism: Ophthalmolycus amberensis (assembly GCA_024529925.1). NCBI lineage: Eukaryota > Metazoa > Chordata > Actinopteri > Perciformes > Zoarcidae > Ophthalmolycus > Ophthalmolycus amberensis. The sequence goes on from JAFEUB010001803.1 coordinate 150,355, forward strand.
GTACTTTTCCTGCAGGATTTATACTGTGTTGTACTAGTACTTTCCTGCAGTATTTATACTGTGTTGTACTAGTACTTTTCCTGCAGTATTTATACTGTGTTGTACTAGTACCTTTCCTGCAGGATTTATACTGTGTTGTACTAGTACTTTTCCTGCAGTAACAGTATCTTTACGCTGTTGTACTAGTACTTTTCCTGCAGTATTTATACACTGTTGTACTAGTACATTTCCTGCAGTATTTATACTGTGTTGTACTAGTACATTCCCTGCAGTATTTATACACTGTTGTACGAGTGCATTTCCTACAGTATTTATACTGTGTTGTACTAGTACCTTCCTGCAGTATTTATACTGTGTTGTACTAGTACTTTCCTGCAGTATTTATACTGTGTTGTACTAGTACTTTTCCTGCAGGATTTATACTGTGTTGTACTAGTACTTTCCTGCAGTATTTATACTGTGTTGCACTAGTACTTTCCTGCAGTATTTATACTGTGTTGTACTAGTACTTTCCTGCAGTATTTATACACTGTTGTACTAGTACTTTTCCTGCAGGATTTATACTGTGTTGTACTCGTACTTTCCTGCAGTATTTATACACTGTTGTACTAGTACTTTTCCTGCAGGATTTATACTGTGTTGTACTCGTACTTTCCTGCAGTATTTATACACTGTTCTGCTAGTACTTTCCTGCAGTATTTATACACTGTTGTACTAGTACCTTCCTGCAGTATTTATACTGTGTTGTACTAGTACTTTCCTGCAGTATTTATACTGTGTTGTACTAGTACTTTTCCTGCAGGATTTATACTGTGTTGTACTAGTACTTTCCTGCAGTATTTATACTGTGTTGTACTAGTACTTTTCCTGCAGGATTTATACTGTGTTGTACTAGTACTTTTCCTGCAGTAACAGTATCTTTACGCTGTTGTACTAGTACTTTTCCTGCAGTATTTATACACTGTTGTACTAGTACATTTCCTACAGTATTTATACTGTGTTGTACTAGTACCTTCCTGCAGTATTTATACTGTGTTGTACTAGTACTTTCCTGCAGTATTTATACTGTGTTGTACTAGCACTTTTCCTGCAGGATTTATACTGTGTTGTACTAGTACTTTTCCTGCAGGATTTATACTGTGTTGTACTAGTACTTTCCTGCAGTATTTATACTGTCTTGTACTAGTACTTTTCCTGCAGGATTTATACTGTGTTGTACTAGTACTTTCCTGCAGTATTTATACTGTGTTGTACTAGTACTTTTCCTGCAGTATTTATACTGTGTTGTACTAGTACCTTTCCTGCAGGATTTATACTGTGTTGTACTAGTACTTTTCCTGCAGTAACAGTATCTTTACGCTGTTGTACTAGTACTTTTCCTGCAGTATTTATACACTGTTGTACTAGTACATTTCCTGCAGTATTTATACTGTGTTGTACTAGTACATTCCCTGCAGTATTTATACACTGTTGTACGAGTGCATTTCCTACAGTATTTATACTGTGTTGTACTAGTACCTTCCTGCAGTATTTATACTGTGTTGTACTAGTACTTTCCTGCAGTATTTATACTGTGTTGTACTAGTACTTTTCCTGCAGGATTTATACTGTGTTGTACTAGTACTTTCCTGCAGTATTTATACTGTGTTGCACTAGTACTTTCCTGCAGTATTTATACTGTGTTGTACTAGTACTTTCCTGCAGTATTTATACACTGTTGTACTAGTACTTTTCCTGCAGGAACAGTATCTTTACGCTGTTGTACTAGTACTTTTCCTGCAGTATTTATACACTGTTGTACTAATACATTTCCTGCAGTATTTATACTGTGTTGTACTAGTACCTTCCTGCAGTATTTATACTGTGTTGTACTAGTACCTTCCTGCAGTATTTATACTGTGTTGTACTAGTACTTTCCTGCAGTATTTATACTGTGTTGTACCAGTACTTTTCTGCAGTATTTATACTGTGTTGTACTAGTACTTTTCCTGCAGGATTTATACTGTGTTGTACTAGTACTTTCCTGCAGTATTTATACTGTCTTGTACTAGTACTTTTCCTGCAGGATTTATACTGTGTTGTACTAGTACTTTCCTGCAGTATTTATACTGTGTTGTACTAGTACTTTTCCTGCAGTATTTATACTGTGTTGTACTAGTACCTTTCCTGCAGGATTTATACTGTGTTGTACTAGTACTTTTCCTGCAGTAACAGTATCTTTACGCTGTTGTACTAGTACTTTTCCTGCAGTATTTATACACTGTTGTACTAGTACATTTCCTGCAGTATTTATACTGTGTTGTACTAGTACATTCCCTGCAGTATTTATACACTGTTGTACGAGTACATTTCCTACAGTATTTATACTGTGTTGTACTAGTACCTTCCTGCAGTATTTATACTGTGTTGTACTAGTACTTTCCTGCAGTATTTATACTGTGTTGTACTAGTACTTTTCCTGCAGGATTTATACTGTGTTGTACTAGTACTTTCCTGCAGTATTTATACTGTGTTGCACTAGTACTTTCCTGCAGTATTTATACTGTGTTGTACTAGTACTTTCCTGCAGTATTTATACACTGTTGTACTAGTACTTTTCCTGCAGGATTTATACTGTGTTGAACTCGTACTTTCCTGTAGTATTTATACTGTGTTGTACTAGTACTTTCCTGCAGTATTTATACTGTGTTGTACTAGTACTTTCCTGCAGTATTTATACTGTGTTGTACTAGTACTTTCCTGCAGTATTTATACTGTGTTGCACTAGTACTTTCCTGCAGTATTTATACTGGGTTGTACTAGTACATTTCCTGCAGTATTTATACTGTGTTGTACTAGTACCTTCCTGCAGTATTTATACTGTGTTGTACTAGTACTTTCCTGCAGTATTTATACTGTGTTGTACCAGTACTTTTCTGCAGTATTTATACTGTGTTGTACTAGTACCTTTCATGCAGGATTTATACTGTGTTGTACCAGTACTTTTCCTGCAGTAACAGTATCTTTACGCTGTTGTACTAGTACTTTTCCTGCAGTATTTATACACTGTTGTACTAGTACATTTCCTGCAGTATTTATACTGTGTTGTACTAGTACTTTTACTGCAGGATTTATACTGTGTTGTACTAGTACTTTTCCTGCAGGATTTATACTGTGTTGTACTAGTACTTTCCTGCAGTATTTATACTGTCTTGTACTAGTACTTTTCCTGCAGGATTTATACTGTGTTGTACTAGTACTTTCCTGCAGTATTTATACTGTGTTGTACTAGTACTTTTCCTGCAGTATTTATACTGTGTTGTACTAGTACCTTTCCTGCAGGATTTATACTGTGTTGTACTAGTACTTTTCCTGCAGTAACAGTATCTTTACGCTGTTGTACTAGTACTTTTCCTGCAGTATTTATACACTGTTGTACTAGTACATTTCCTGCAGTATTTATACTGTGTTGTACTAGTACATTCCCTGCAGTATTTATACACTGTTGTACGAGTACATTTCCTACAGTATTTATACTGTGTTGTACTAGTACCTTCCTGCAGTATTTATACTGTGTTGTACTAGTACTTTCCTGCAGTATTTATACTGTGTTGTACTAGTACTTTTCCTGCAGGATTTATACTGTGTTGTACTAGTACTTTCCTGCAGTATTTATACTGTGTTGCACTAGTACTTTCCTGCAGTATTTATACTGTGTTGTACTAGTACTTTCCTGCAGTATTTATACACTGTTGTACTAGTACTTTTCCTGCAGGAACAGTATCTTTACGCTGTTGTACTAGTACTTTTCCTGCAGTATTTATACACTGTTGTACTAGTACATTTCCTGCAGTATTTATACTGTGTTGTACTAGTACCTTCCTGCAGTATTTATACTGTGTTGTACTAGTACTTTCCTGCAGTATTTATACTGTGTTGTACCAGTACTTTTCTGCAGTATTTATACTGTGTTGTACTAGTACCTTTCCTGCAGGATTTATACTGTGTTGTACCAGTACTTTTCCTGCAGTAACAGTATCTTTACGCTGTTGTACTAGTACTTTTCCTGCAGTATTTATACACTGTTGCACTAGTACTTTCCTGCAGTATTTATACTGTGTTGTACTAGTACTTTCCTGAAGTATTTATACTGTGTTGTACTAGTACTTTCCTGCAATATTTATACTGTGTTGTACTAGTACTCTCCTGCAGTATTTATACACTGTTGTACTAGTCCTTTTCCTGCAGGATTTATACACTGTTGTACTAGTACATTTCCTACAGTATTTATACTGTGTTGTACTAGTACCTTCCTGCAGTATTTATACTGTGTTGTACTAGTACTTTCCTGCAGTATTTATACTGTGTTGTACTAGTACTTTTCCTGCAGTATTTATACACTGTTGTACTAGTACATTTCCTACAGTATTTAAACTGTGTTGTACTAGTACCTTCCTGCAGTATTTATACTGTGTTGTACTAGTACTTTTCCTGCAGGATTTATACTGTGTTGTACTAGTACTTTCCTGCAGTATTTATACTGTGTTGCACTAGTACTTTCCTGCAGTATTTATACTGTGTTGTACTCGTACTTTCCTGAAGTATTTATACTGTGTTGTACTAGTACTTTCCTGCAGTATTTATACTGTGTTGTACTAGTACTTTCCTGCAGTATTTATACTGTGTTGTACTAGTACTTTCCTGCAGTATTTATACACTGTTGTACTAGTACTTTTCCTGCAGGATTTATACTGTGTTGAACTCGTACTTTCCTGCAGTATTTATACTGTGTTGTACTTTCCTGCAGTATTTATACTGTGTTGTACTAGTACTTTCCTGCAGTATTTATACACTGTTGCACTAGTACTTTCCTGCAGTATTTATACTGTGTTGTACTAGTACTTTTCCTGCAATATTTATACACTGTTGTACTAGTACATTTCCTACAGTATTTAAACTGTGTTGTACTAGTACCTTCCTGCAGTATTTATACTGTGTTGTACTAGTACTTTTCCTGCAGGATTTATACTGTGTTGTACTAGTACTTTCCTGCAGTATTTATACTGTGTTGCACTAGTACTTTCCTGCAGTATTTATACTGTGTTGTACTCGTACTTTCCTGAAGTATTTATACTGTGTTGTACTAGTACTTTCCTGCAGTATTTATACTGTGTTGTACTAGTACTTTCCTGCAGTATTTATACTGTGTTGTACTAGTACTTTCCTGCAGTATTTATACACTGTTGTACTAGTACTTTTCCTGCAGGATTTATACTGTGTTGTACTAGTACTTTCCTGCAGTATTTATACACTGTTGCACTAGTACTTTCCTGCAGTATTTATACTGTGTTGTACTAGTACTTTCCTGAAGTATTTATACTGTGTTGTACTAGTACTTTCCTGCAGTATTTATACTGTGTTGTACTAGTACTCTCCTGCAGTATTTATACACTGTTGTACTAGTCCTTTTCCTGCAGGATTTATACTGTGTTGTACTAGTACTTTCCTGCAGTATTTATACTGTGTTGTACTAGTACTTTTCCTGCAGTATTTATACACTGTTGTACTAGTACATTTCCTACAGTATTTAAACTGTGTTGTACTAGTACCTTCCTGCAGTATTTATACTGTGTTGTACTAGTACTTTTCCTGCAGGATTTATACTGTGTTGTACTAGTACTTTCCTGCAGTATTTATACTGTGTTGCACTAGTACTTTCCTGCAGTATTTATACACTGTTGTACTAGTACTTTTCCTGCAGTATTTATACACTGTTGTACTAGTACTTTTCCTGCAGGATTTATACTGTGTTGTACTAGTACTTTCCTGCAGTATTTATACACTGTTGCACTAGTACTTTCCTGCAGTATTTATACTGTGTTGTACTAGTACTTTCCTGAAGTATTTATACTGTGTTGTACTAGTACTTTCCTGCAGTATTTATACTGTGTTGTACTAGTACTCTCCTGCAGTATTTATACACTGTTGTACTAGTCCTTTTCCTGCAGGATTTATACTGTGTTGTACTAGTACTTTCCTGCAGTATTTATACTGTGTTGTACTAGTACTTTTCCTGCAGTATTTATACACTGTTGTACTAGTACATTTCCTACAGTATTTAAACTGTGTTGTACTAGTACCTTCCTGCAGTATTTATACTGTGTTGTACTAGTACTTTTCCTGCAGGATTTATACTGTGTTGTACTAGTACTTTCCTGCAGTATTTATACTGTGTTGCACTAGTACTTTCCTGCAGTATTTATACTGTGTTGTACTCGTACTTTCCTGAAGTATTTATACTGTGTTGTACTAGTACTTTCCTGCAGTATTTATACTGTGTTGTACTAGTACTTTTCCTGCAGTAACAGTATCTTTACGCTGTTGTACTAGTACTTTTCCTGCAGTATTTATACACTGTTGTACTAGTACATTTCCTGCAGTATTTATACTGTGTTGTACTAGTACATTCCCTGCAGTATTTATACACTGTTGTACGAGTACATTTCCTACAGTATTTATACTGTGTTGTACTAGTACCTTCCTGCAGTATTTATACTGTGTTGTACTAGTACTTTCCTGCAGTATTTATACTGTGTTGTACTAGTACTTTTCCTGCAGGATTTATACTGTGTTGTACTAGTACTTTCCTGCAGTATTTATACTGTGTTGCACTAGTACTTTCCTGCAGTATTTATACTGTGTTGTACTAGTACTTTCCTGCAGTATTTATACACTGTTGTACTAGTACTTTTCCTGCAGGATTTATACTGTGTTGAACTCGTACTTTCCTGTAGTATTTATACTGTGTTGTACTAGTACTTTCCTGCAGTATTTATACTGTGTTGTACTAGTACTTTCCTGCAGGATTTATACTGTGTTGTACTAGTACTTTCCTGCAGTATTTATACTGTGTTGCACTAGTACTTTCCTGCAGTATTTATACTGTGTTGTACTAGTACTTTCCTGCAGTATTTATACACTGTTGTACTAGTACTTTTCCTGCAGGAACAGTATCTTTACGCTGTTGTACTAGTACTTTTCCTGCAGTATTTATACACTGTTGTACTAGTACATTTCCTGCAGTATTTATACTGTGTTGTACTAGTACCTTCCTGCAGTATTTATACTGTGTTGTACTAGTACTTTCCTGCAGTATTTATACTGTGTTGTACCAGTACTTTTCTGCAGTATTTATACTGTGTTGTACTAGTACCTTTCCTGCAGGATTTATACTGTGTTGTACCAGTACTTTTCCTGCAGTAACAGTATCTTTACGCTGTTGTACTAGTACTTTTCCTGCAGTATTTATACACTGTTGCACTAGTACTTTCCTGCAGTATTTATACTGTGTTGTACTAGTACTTTCCTGAAGTATTTATACTGTGTTGTACTAGTACTTTCCTGCAGTATTTATACTGTGTTGTACTAGTACTCTCCTGCAGTATTTATACACTGTTGTACTAGTCCTTTTCCTGCAGGATTTATACACTGTTGTACTAGTACATTTCCTACAGTATTTATACTGTGTTGTACTAGTACCTTCCTGCAGTATTTATACTGTGTTGTACTAGTACTTTCCTGCAGTATTTATACTGTGTTGTACTAGTACTTTTCCTGCAGTATTTATACACTGTTGTACTAGTACATTTCCTACAGTATTTAAACTGTGTTGTACTAGTACCTTCCTGCAGTATTTATACTGTGTTGTACTAGTACTTTTCCTGCAGGATTTATACTGTGTTGTACTAGTACTTTCCTGCAGTATTTATACTGTGTTGCACTAGTACTTTCCTGCAGTATTTATACTGTGTTGTACTCGTACTTTCCTGAAGTATTTATACTGTGTTGTACTAGTACTTTCCTGCAGTATTTATACTGTGTTGTACTAGTACTTTCCTGCAGTATTTATACTGTGTTGTACTAGTACTTTCCTGCAGTATTTATACACTGTTGTACTAGTACTTTTCCTGCAGGATTTATACTGTGTTGAACTCGTACTTTCCTGCAGTATTTATACTGTGTTGTACTTTCCTGCAGTATTTATACTGTGTTGTACTAGTACTTTCCTGCAGTATTTATACACTGTTGCACTAGTACTTTCCTGCAGTATTTATACTGTGTTGTACTAGTACTTTTCCTGCAATATTTATACACTGTTGTACTAGTACATTTCCTACAGTATTTAAACTGTGTTGTACTAGTACCTTCCTGCAGTATTTATACTGTGTTGTACTAGTACTTTTCCTGCAGGATTTATACTGTGTTGTACTAGTACTTTCCTGCAGTATTTATACTGTGTTGCACTAGTACTTTCCTGCAGTATTTATACTGTGTTGTACTCGTACTTTCCTGAAGTATTTATACTGTGTTGTACTAGTACTTTCCTGCAGTATTTATACTGTGTTGTACTAGTACTTTCCTGCAGTATTTATACTGTGTTGTACTAGTACTTTCCTGCAGTATTTATACACTGTTGTACTAGTACTTTTCCTGCAGGATTTATACTGTGTTGTACTAGTACTTTCCTGCAGTATTTATACACTGTTGCACTAGTACTTTCCTGCAGTATTTATACTGTGTTGTACTAGTACTTTCCTGAAGTATTTATACTGTGTTGTACTAGTACTTTCCTGCAGTATTTATACTGTGTTGTACTAGTACTCTCCTGCAGTATTTATACACTGTTGTACTAGTCCTTTTCCTGCAGGATTTATACTGTGTTGTACTAGTACTTTCCTGCAGTATTTATACTGTGTTGTACTAGTACTTTTCCTGCAGTATTTATACACTGTTGTACTAGTACATTTCCTACAGTATTTAAACTGTGTTGTACTAGTACCTTCCTGCAGTATTTATACTGTGTTGTACTAGTACTTTTCCTGCAGGATTTATACTGTGTTGTACTAGTACTTTCCTGCAGTATTTATACTGTGTTGCACTAGTACTTTCCTGCAGTATTTATACTGTGTTGTACTCGTACTTTCCTGAAGTATTTATACTGTGTTGTACTAGTACTTTCCTGCAGTATTTATACTGTGTTGTACTAGTACTTTTCCTGCAGTAACAGTATCTTTACGCTGTTGTACTAGTACTTTTCCTGCAGTATTTATACACTGTTGTACTAGTACATTTCCTGCAGTATTTATACTGTGTTGTACTAGTACATTCCCTGCAGTATTTATACACTGTTGTACGAGTACATTTCCTACAGTATTTATACTGTGTTGTACTAGTACCTTCCTGCAGTATTTATACTGTGTTGTACTAGTACTTTCCTGCAGTATTTATACTGTGTTGTACTAGTACTTTTCCTGCAGGATTTATACTGTGTTGTACTAGTACTTTCCTGCAGTATTTATACTGTGTTGCACTAGTACTTTCCTGCAGTATTTATACTGTGTTGTACTAGTACTTTCCTGCAGTATTTATACACTGTTGTACTAGTACTTTTCCTGCAGGATTTATACTGTGTTGAACTCGTACTTTCCTGTAGTATTTATACTGTGTTGTACTAGTACTTTCCTGCAGTATTTATACTGTGTTGTACTAGTACTTTCCTGCAGTATTTATACTGTGTTGTACTAGTACTTTCCTGCAGTATTTATACTGTGTTGCACTAGTACTTTCCTGCAGTATTTATACTGTGTTGTACTAGTACTTTCCTGCAGTATTTATACACTGTTGTACTAGTACTTTTCCTGCAGGAACAGTATCTTTACGCTGTTGTACTAGTACTTTTCCTGCAGTATTTATACACTGTTGTACTAGTACATTTCCTGCAGTATTTATACTGTGTTGTACTAGTACCTTCCTGCAGTATTTATACTGTGTTGTACTAGTACTTTCCTGCAGTATTTATACTGTGTTGTACCAGTACTTTTCTGCAGTATTTATACTGTGTTGTACTAGTACCTTTCATGCAGGATTTATACTGTGTTGTACCAGTACTTTTCCTGCAGTAACAGTATCTTTACGCTGTTGTACTAGTACTTTTCCTGCAGTATTTATACACTGTTGTACTAGTACATTTCCTGCAGTATTTATACTGTGTTGTACTAGTACTTTTACTGCAGGATTTATACTGTGTTGTACTAGTACTTTTCCTGCAGGATTTATACTGTGTTGTACTAGTACTTTCCTGCAGTATTTATACTGTCTTGTACTAGTACTTTTCCTGCAGGATTTATACTGTGTTGTACTAGTACTTTCCTGCAGTATTTATACTGTGTTGTACTAGTACTTTTCCTGCAGTATTTATACTGTGTTGTACTAGTACCTTTCCTGCAGGATTTATACTGTGTTGTACTAGTACTTTTCCTGCAGTAACAGTATCTTTACGCTGTTGTACTAGTACTTTTCCTGCAGTATTTATACACTGTTGTACTAGTACATTTCCTGCAGTATTTATACTGTGTTGTACTAGTACATTCCCTGCAGTATTTATACACTGTTGTACGAGTACATTTCCTACAGTATTTATACTGTGTTGTACTAGTACCTTCCTGCAGTATTTATACTGTGTTGTACTAGTACTTTCCTGCAGTATTTATACTGTGTTGTACTAGTACTTTTCCTGCAGGATTTATACTGTGTTGTACTAGTACTTTCCTGCAGTATTTATACTGTGTTGCACTAGTACTTTCCTGCAGTATTTATACTGTGTTGTACTAGTACTTTCCTGCAGTATTTATACACTGTTGTACTAGTACTTTTCCTGCAGGAACAGTATCTTTACGCTGTTGTACTAGTACTTTTCCTGCAGTATTTATACACTGTTGTACTAGTACATTTCCTGCAGTATTTATACTGTGTTGTACTAGTACCTTCCTGCAGTATTTATACTGTGTTGTACTAGTACTTTCCTGCAGTATTTATACTGTGTTGTACCAGTACTTTTCTGCAGTATTTATACTGTGTTGTACTAGTACCTTTCCTGCAGGATTTATACTGTGTTGTACCAGTACTTTTCCTGCAGTAACAGTATCTTTACGCTGTTGTACTAGTACTTTTCCTGCAGTATTTATACACTGTTGCACTAGTACTTTCCTGCAGTATTTATACTGTGTTGTACTAGTACTTTCCTGAAGTATTTATACTGTGTTGTACTAGTACTTTCCTGCAGTATTTATACTGTGTTGTACTAGTACTTTCCTGCAGTATTTATACTGTGTTGTACTAGTACTCTCCTGCAGTATTTATACACTGTTGTACTAGTCCTTTTCCTGCAGGATTTATACACTGTTGTACTAGTACATTTCCTACAGTATTTATACTGTGTTGTACTAGTACCTTCCTGCAGTATTTATACTGTGTTGTACTAGTACTTTCCTGCAGTATTTATACTGTGTTGTACTAGTACTTTTCCTGCAGTATTTATACACTGTTGTACTAGTACATTTCCTACAGTATTTAAACTGTGTTGTACTAGTACCTTCCTGCAGTATTTATACTGTGTTGTACTAGTACTTTTCCTGCAGGATTTATACTGTGTTGTACTAGTACTTTCCTGCAGTATTTATACTGTGTTGCACTAGTACTTTCCTGCAGTATTTATACTGTGTTGTACTCGTACTTTCCTGAAGTATTTATACTGTGTTGTACTAGTACTTTCCTGCAGTATTTATACTGTGTTGTACTAGTACTTTCCTGCAGTATTTATACTGTGTTGTACTAGTACTTTCCTGCAGTATTTATACACTGTTGTACTAGTACTTTTCCTGCAGGATTTATACTGTGTTGAACTCGTACTTTCCTGCAGTATTTATACTGTGTTGTACTTTCCTGCAGTATTTATACTGTGTTGTACTAGTACTTTCCTGCAGTATTTATACACTGTTGCACTAGTACTTTCCTGCAGTATTTATACTGTGTTGTACTAGTACTTTTCCTGCAATATTTATACACTGTTGTACTAGTACATTTCCTACAGTATTTAAACTGTGTTGTACTAGTACCTTCCTGCAGTATTTATACTGTGTTGTACTAGTACCTTCCTGCAGTATTTATACTGTGTTGTACTAGTACTTTCCCTGCAGTATTTATACACTGTTGTACTAGTACATTTCCTACAGTATTTATACTGTGTTGTACTAGTACCTTCCTGCAGTATTTATACTGTGTTGTACTAGTACTTTCCCTGCAGTATTTATACACTGTTGTACTAGTACATTTACTACAGTATTTATACTGTGTTGTACTAGTACCTTCCTGCAGTATTTATACACTGTTGTACTCGTACATTTCCTGCAGTATTTATACTGTGTTGTACTAGTACTTTCCTGCAGTATTTATACTGTGTTGCACTAGTACTTTCCTGCAGTATTTATACTGTGTTGTACTCGTACTTTCCTGAAGTATTTATACTGTGTTGTACTAGTACTTTCCTGCAGTATTTATACTGTGTTGTACTAGTACTTTCCTGCAGTATTTATACTGTGTTGTACTAGTACTTTCCTGCAGTATTTATACACTGTTGTACTAGTACTTTTCCTGCAGGATTTATACTGTGTTGTACTAGTACTTTCCTGCAGTATTTATACTGTGTTGCACTAGTACTTTCCTGCAGTATTTATACTGTGTTGTACTAGTACTTTTCCTGCAGGATTTATACTGTGTTGTACTAGTACTTTCCTGCAGTATTTATACTGTGTTGCACTAGTACTTTCCTGCAGTATTTATACTGTGTTGTACTAGTACTTTTCCTGCAGGATTTATACTGTGTTGTACTAGTACTTTTCCTGCAGTAACAGTATCTTTACGCTGTTGTACTAGTACATTTCCTACAGTATTTATACTGTGTTGTACTAGTACCTTCCTGCAGTATTTATACTGTGTTGTACTAGTACTTTCCCTGCAGTATTTATACACTGTTGTACTAGTACATTTACTACAGTATTTATACTGTGTTGTACTAGTACCTTCCTGCAGTATTTATACACTGTTGTACTCGTACATTTCCTGCAGTATTTATACTGTGTTGTACTAGTACTTTCCTGCAGTATTTATACTGTGTTGCACTAGTACTTTCCTGCAGTATTTATACTGTGTTGTACTCGTACTTTCCTGAAGTATTTATACTGTGTTGTACTAGTACTTTCCTGCAGTATTTATACTGTGTTGTACTAGTACTTTCCTGCAGTATTTATACTGTGTTGTACTAGTACTTTCCTGCAGTAGTTATACACTGTTGTACTAGTACTTTTCCTGCAGGATTTATACTGTGTTGTACTAGTACTTTCCTGCAGTATTTATACACTGTTGCACTAGTACTTTCCTGCAGTATTTATACTGTGTTGTACTAGTACTTTCCTGAAGTATTTATACTGTGTTGTACTAGTACTTTCCTGCAGTATTTATACTGTGTTGTACTAGTACTCTCCTGCAGTATTTATACACTGTTGTACTAGTCCTTTTCCTGCAGGATTTATACTGTGTTGTACTAGTACTTTCCTGCAGTATTTATACTGTGTTGTACTAGTACTTTTCCTGCAGTATTTATACACTGTTGTACTAGTACATTTCCTACAGTATTTAAACTGTGTTGTACTAGTACCTTCCTGCAGTATTTATACTGTGTTGTACTAGTACTTTTCCTGCAGGATTTATACTGTGTTGTACTAGTACTTTCCTGCAGTATTTATACTGTGTTGCACTAGTACTTTCCTGCAGTATTTATACTGTGTTGTACTCGTACTTTCCTGAAGTATTTATACTGTGTTGTACTAGTACTTTCCTGCAGTATTTATACTGTGTTGTACTAGTACTTTCCTGCAGTATTTATACTGTGTTGTACTAGTACTTTCCTGCAGTATTTATACACTGTTGTACTAGTACTTTTCCTGCAGGATTTATACTGTGTTGAACTCGTACTTTCCTGCAGTATTTATACTGTGTTGTACTAGTACTTTCCTGCAGTATTTATACTGTGTTGTACTAGTACTTTCCTGCAGTATTTATACACTGTTGTGCTAGTACTTTCCTGCAGTATTTATACACTGTTGTACTAGTACATTTCCTACAGTATTTATACTGTGTTGTACTAGTACCTTCCTGCAGTATTTATACTGTGTTGTACTAGTACTTTCCTGCAGTATTTATACTGTGTTGTACTAGTACTTTTCCTGCAGGATTTATACTGTGTTGTACTAGTACTTTCCTGCAGTATTTATACTGTGTTGTACTAGTACTTTTCCTGCAGGATTTATACAGTGTTGTACTAGTACTTTCCTGCAGTATTTATACTGTGTTGTACTAGTACTTTTCCTGCAGTATTTATACTGTGTTGTACTAGTACCTTTCCTGCAGGATTTATACTGTGTTGTACTAGTACCTTTCCTGCAGGATTTATACTGTGTTGTACTAGTACTTTTCCTGCAGTAACAGTATCTTTACGCTGTTGTACTAGTACTTTTCCTGCAGTATTTATACACTGTTGTACTAGTACATTTCCTGCAGTATTTATACTGTGTTGTACTAGTACTTTTCCTGCAGGATTTATACTGTGTTGTACTAGTACTTTCCTGCAGTATTTATACTGTGTTGCACTAGTACTTTCCTGCAGTATTTATACACTGTTGTACTAGTACTTTCCTGCAGTATTTATACACTGTTGTACTAGTACTTTTCCTGCAGTATTTATACTGTGTTGTACTAGTACCTTCCTGCAGTATTTATACTGTGTTGTACTAGTACTTTCCTGCAGTATTTATACTGTGTTGTACCAGTACTTTTCTGCAGTATTTATACTGTGTTGTACTAGTACCTTTCCTGCAGGATTTATACTGTGTTGTACCAGTACTTTTCCTGCAGTAACAGTATCTTTACGCTGTTGTACTAGTACTTTTCCTGCAGTATTTATACACTGTTGTACTAGTACATTTCCTGCAGTATTTATACTGTGTTGTACTAGTACCTTCCTGCAGTATTTATACTGTGTTGTACTAGTACTTTCCTGCAGTATTTATACTGTGTTGTACCAGTACTTTTCTGCAGTATTTATACTGTGTTGTACTAGTACCTTTCCTGCAGGATTTATACTGTGTTGTACCAGTACTTTTCCTGCAGTAACAGTATCTTTACGCTGTTGTACTAGTACTTTTCCTGCAGTATTTATACACTGTTGTACTAGTACATTTCCTGCAGTATTTATACTGTGTTGTACTAGTACCTTCCTGCAGTATTTATACTGTGTTGTACTAGTACTTTCCTGCAGTATTTATACTGTGTTGTACTAGTACTTTCCTGCAGTATTTATACTGTGTTGTACTAGTACTTTTCCTGCAGGATTTATACTGTGTGTTAGTTAATGATATCCAATCTGTTAAAAAGTAATTTAACTGATCTAGTGTTGCACTCCTGTGCAGTCAAAAAAAAAAAATTTAAAAAAAATTATGCAACAGAAACAAAGACGTCGCCTTTTTTTATCCGCGCTTAATTCTTCCTCGTCAACCCCGGTGCCTACATTACCCACAATGCAACCCAACCACTGACAGATTGGGCGGAGATTGCGGTGTCTTGCGCTAGTCGCGCTGTGAGAGGAGCAGCGTAGCTGCAGAGTTTTGGTAAACTCACTTATTTTTAGCTCTACGCCAACAGAAGTTTTTCCGTCATTGTCAACTTTTAGTCTTCAGACGTCGACTCGAGTGACATCACTTGAGGCAATTTATCGGCCTTCTTGCAGCTCCTGCTGCAGCCACAAAAGGCTTTATACAACTTTATGCAAAAAAGTTTCCCTTTTAAAACATTTGTGGCCAAGATGCATCTGTGCTCTCTGGGACAAACTTTGTAATGTCGACAATGTTTCCTAATTACCTGGACTGTATCAAGTAGTAGTAACACCTTAAATGGCACTTAAGTAAATGTGCTAAGTTACTTTCCACCGCTGAGTGTACGTAAATCAAGAGTCTGATTAAATAATCCTCTTCACTCATACAGATTCAACTTCAACAACAAAAAGCACAAAACAGTAAAGTCGGTACACTCAAAACCTTTGGCGATAAAATCTTTTTGTCACACTGACCCCAGAAAACATAAAGGAACAAAGACAGAGCAGTTGAGCTCACAGCCAGGAAGGAAGAGATATTGATATCCGAGACACAGTGCGTTATATTGCGCCACTGCGAGCAAATTGACCCGAGCCCCGACAATAGGATAACTCATCATCAGGACTGGTTAAGGTTTGAATCCCCCACAAATAAGTCGTTTCATGCCATGGATTTGAACGGCGCCCTCAAACCAACACTAAAAGCTAAAACACAGCTGTGCAAACGGGAACGGTGGAAGTCAGTTAAGATGTGAGCTTCAGCTAAGCAAATAAATAATATAATACCAGGGAGAAATTACAGGATGTAAAGACATTATTTTCAATGTTTGTACATCTGATTCAATTTGAAGGAAACTGATGGTTTGGTTTTGGGGCTCTTGGGTGAAGGGGCCCACGTTACCTTGGGTTTGAGCAGGTCTAGTCGGCTCTGGACTCGCTTCTTTAGAGGTTCTGGAGAACATCCTGTGGACACTTCAGGGGATCTGAGGGCCGAGCCACAACCAGAGGCAAAGACAAGAGGTTTATAAATGAGAAAAGCAAGAAGGTTAAACGGTCGCACCCTCTGCTGTTCTCCCTTATTGCAGCTTTACATAATCATATTCTCGACATGAATAAAGATGGTTTCACTCAGACTGAGCTGATGTTCGGCTTTTGCAACAAATTGGATATCAGCCATTCGATGTCATGCACCCCGACATAATGTAGGTTCCCCCGAACACAGCCAGTGGCCATTTCTTTTTAAATATTATTATTTTTATTTCAGATGTTTGACCGGAGAAATTGTTCCCAGTGTGATGTGGGAGGATTTTCCTCCATATGTTTTAGTGGAGAGTCTCATGTTGGTCTAACTGCTGTTTTAGGGGCTTTCCACTCTGACTCAATCCCGCAGTGGTGAAAATAGTCAAATCTAATTCAAAAGTCTGACTTTTTCATAGTGAAATATTAACTTAACCAAAGTGGTGGACTGACTGACTGACTGAGCTACTGGCTACAAAAACAAGTCAGATTGTATAGAAGTCTATGAGAAAATGACTCTACTTCTCTCTTGATTTATTCCCTCAGTAAACATTGTAAACATGAGTTTATGGTCTCAATCTCTAGTTTCAAGTCTTCTTCAATACAGCATGATGTTCATTTAGTACATTATGCTCCATTTAGAGTCAAACAGACCATAAAGCAGGAGATGCTTTAAGGCGGAGCTACTGTGATTGACAGGTCTTTACCAGAGCCGTATACGGTGTCTCTACGTCACTCCTTCGCAAAATATGGTCGCTTCAGTTCACTGGTTGCAAAAGGCAGCCCACAAACCAATGACAACTTAAGAACATAGTGTATGCTCCCGAATAGAAATATGAAAAATCACAGTTTGCACGGTGCCAACCTGAACAGGCTGAGGACGCAGGTCCCCTCCGCTCCACTGAGGACGGGCTGGTCCTCAGACAGCAGGTCTGCCTTGTTCCGACACGGCGGAGTCAGCGCCTCCTCATCCAGCAGAGCCATCAGCACCTTCACAGTGTCCCGACCTCCGAACGCAGTGCAGTGATTGACTGCGTACGCCTTTGGCTGCAGAGCAACGCAACAACAACAACAATCAGGGCACTGTCAGAAAGATGAAGTGGGTTTTCTCATGAACGTATGGAAGCCAAGAGTGTAGCCGCCTGGCTGGAGAGCGGAGGTTATGCATTACCCTGGCGGGGCTTATCCCCGTCCGCTTCCATTAGCAGTCTGTTTCTGGATCTGGTGTAGCTGGCAGATCCTCTCCTGCAGCTCCTTTGTCGTCTCCTCGGCTGCAGCGTACACCGCATCTCCACTGCTGCGTCCCTTCACCAGCGCCGCCCTGATGGCGCTCACCAGCCGGGCGCCGCACACTGAGAATCAAACAACACGACAGTCACAATGACCGTGACGTAGGTAACCAGCTATAGACTCTTCTGCAGAACACACGTCCAGGTTTTCATCTGGTTGGAATTAATAGTTCTCAAGAGTTCAGCCAATATTTGCCAACATGAATAACTCTCTTCATAAAATGCAAAGCGCAGAAAAGCCAGGCCTCAGTCTGAATGTCTTCAAGAGATATACTGCAGCTTCACTTTCAATTAATTGGACACCGACTTTAAGGGCTCAGAGTAACTGTTTCGGTGTTAACATCCAGTTGAGCTTTATTTCACTGTAACGCAGCTTTGCCAATGTTAACAGTTGTGAAGCAGAGAACGTTCTCCAAATCCCCGTTAGAGTCGCCCGGGCACCGTCACGCCGCTCACCGATGGACTGTCAGCAGACAAAACTCCAGGATTTTCTTTTCTTTTTTTTATAGTTTTCGGATTTTTTCGCTCCGTGCTCTGTGCTGCATGTCCAACAATCATAGCAACATATCACTTCTGTAAGTTTGAGCTGCACTAAAGCGTGCTCGAGGAGATCGCAGTAAGGTGGGAAGAGGAGGTGGTCCAGCCCTGACCCGGGGCTCAGTAACAGAATCATTTGGGAAAACAGATGTTCGTTGAACAAGGGGCCCTGAACTCTCCATAGAAGGTGTTTGTGTGAGGAAATACAGTCCTCCGCTGAGAGCGCAAAGGCACTGCCTGTTGAAAGACACATGTTGGCCGAGTTCATCAGTGTCTCGTCAGACATGGAGCGCTCTCATCAGCCCCGCATGAACTGAAAACCCTCCGCAGAGCAGCGGGAGTCGAATCCACTGCTGCACAAACATCGCAATGTGTTGTTATGGCTCTGGCGAGAGGAGCTAATGTCGCTACTGGACGGCTACAAAGGGTGCCTTCAACAGATTCACTTAAAAAAGAAAAGAAAAAGAGCTCCACCCTCCACATGATTGACCGGCTAAATCCTGTCTGATAACCGCTTCTGTTGTGGTGCCAAATGCTTTGACATCCAAAACAATCTGAGACGGTTATTGGGGAATGATCTGTGGAGCTCGAGGGTTGATGATAATTCATCAAAGAAGGAAACAGGGAACACGTTATTTAACAAAGATGGGCTTTGATGTGGCAAAGATGAACATGCTTTAGCAATCCAAAATTGTTATCACGAGAAGCGTAGATGAGAGGCCATTACAGGGATTTGAAGGAAATAATGGCGAGGGGGGACAGGTGGATTAACGATCACAGGTGTGATTCCAGTGCACAGGCTATTACTCTCAGCAGCAGCAGCACCCCCCCCCCCCCCACAGAGCTGAGAAGATTTATATTCAATTCATGAGAATTTAATTGACCACACCGGAGAGAAACGAAGAAAAAAAATAATTTAACATGAACTTGAACTGCAGGAAGAAGTGAAGCAATTGAAAGAAAACCCAACACAGTCATGAATCACGAGTTTTAGTGTGTTTGACCTCAGTCGCTGCCAGATACCGACGCACTCGCAACTCTTCCTTGGAACATCCGGTGTTCCCACAATCAGCTCAGGGTGATTTATCTGGAAATTGAATATGTGTGTCTGATTATTAGACTATACGGCAAAGTAAAGCCAGCATTTTGCAGCAATGCGTCATTTAAAATGGAAAGTTGCTTGTTCCGCATGTTTAGGAGAAGCTACTGCAAATAAGTGAAATATCCCTGATTTAACTGGTGCAACGGTTAAGATTTCAAAGGATATAGTCATCCTAAACTGAAAGGATTAGTCTGGTAAAATCTTAATTACACTACACCCTTCTGCTGCAGGAAAAACTTATGAGTGCCACCAATGAGTATTATTCCGTGGCTGAAAATAGTCCCCAACAAATGCACCATTTCCTCCTGTTTGATAAAAACTACAGTGCCCCTGCTGTTTTAGTAACTCAAGGAGTGAGACCTTAAACTCAACATGCAGAGACTCCAGGAAGTTGCTGTACCTGGCCAAGAAACAGTCTGGCACATAACCCATAGTAAAGCTTTTACACTTCCTTTTTGTCGCTTTTAAACAAACAATATAACGTGTAAATTAGTGAGCTTTGGAGGAGCTGGAAGGTAGAATTTTTTTACCTAACTGTTTCCACCCAGGTTCCGGACTTTGTGCTAAGCTAAGCGTATAACCTGTTCCGGTCTTTCAAAGTACCGTAGGACCACCAGGGCCGCAAGCAAATCAAGAATAGAGCAAGAATTTGTAGTTCAGCCCTAAATGGACTACGTTTACAGCCGATTCTGTCACAAGAGAGGAGGCATTACCTCAAGAGAAACAGTAAGACAGGGAGCGAGGGGAAGCCTGGATTAGGCTGCATTGTGTACCTTGGGTCAGGAATCTCTCCCAGTATTTCTTCCAGGTTGTCTAGTAGAAACTGGACAAAGTCAGACAGGCCTTTGACATGTTTCCTCAGTGGGTGGGACTCAGTTGGAGCGTAGCCCTTCCCTCCGAGCTGGATGGCCCTCACAAAAGATGTCACAGCCTGCAAAAGCATGAAAGACACCCAAATGTTGTGCCAGAGAGGATCACTCCAATTTTGCCGTCATAGGTTTGGTTTTTCTCGTGAGGCAACGTGTGAATACGTCATCGGTAAAGCCCGAGCACATGCTGAGTGTGATGTTTCTTACCAAGAAAAGAGAGGTGTTGTTGTTATGTGCAGCATGCTTTACGTCGGTAAATGCCTGTCGTCCAAGAGCGCGACTGGGGACATCAAGGGTCAGCGCCAGGGCCATGTCGTTCTTGGCGTTCACCAGCAGATTCAGATAGGAGCAGAAAACCCTTCTCACTGCCATTTTCACCTGAAGATAACGAACAGATTAAACATTATTAAATGTAACATCAGAAAATGCTTATTTGCATTATTTCGGAGTGTTAGGTGAGAAATTTGATACCACGCACATATCAGCTAAATATGAAGCTGTACGTGGTTAGCTTAGCTGAGCACAAAGACTGGACACCGGCTCAAAAAAACTAGCCTTACTCTGCCCAAAAGGGAATATAATCCAAGCTAAGCTAAGCTACTGACAGACATGAGAGTGGTATAGGATTTCTCATCCAAGTCACCAGAAAGTGAATCTATGCATTTCCCTAAAAGTCAAACTATTCCTTTAGTAAAGCTTTTGGCAAGTCCAGGTTGTGTTTATAAACTGCCAAAAACAGACAGTAGCTTTACTGCTGGAGTGAAACCCCTAAAAACAGCAGCTGACAACGCATATTAACCTCCAAAAATTACATCACTCTAGCTGGTAATGCAGCAGCAAGCCTCCACTAAAATAAACTCATAAATTCACAAGTGACAGAGAAGAGTGGAGGAAAGAGACTCTGCAACAGAAGCACTTGTCCAGCCCCACACTGTGTTGTTTTAAACATCTGCCTGGTAATTTAATTCACATTGCGCTCTTAAATCGAAGAGATATGATGATATAGAGTTCCGTCAATAAGAGCAGGATGGATTCCAGAGAGAAATTAAGTACGCTGAAGACTGGGAAAGTAAACGCGTGGATTATTGCCAGCAGGAGAAAAAGCATTTTATTTTCCTGAAAGAAAACTTTAGATGAGGGTAGAGGGCAAAGTGGAAAGAGGGGTTTCTCATGGTGGTTTATGGATAAGTTGCACCTTTTTATAAGTGTGTGAAAGCAGGACTGGACCTACCTGTGAGCTGCAGGGTCTGCTTTTACTAGACGGTGTTGATGGGACTGAAGAGTCTGGCAACTCTGACACTCCCTGTTTCCTGATAAAAACTCAAAGAGCTGGATCTTTGCAAAAGAATGAAACAAGTAATTAGAGAGATGCATTGATTGGCCTTATTAGATCATCAGTCTGATTTCAACCGGCTCCTGCTCACAGGGCTCACAGGTTCCCCGGGTCCGAGTCCGCTAGCCTCAGCTGGTCGTACATGGAGAGGATATCAACCAGGTCCACGGTGTTGGAGCGTTTCAGGGAGGATTCGTATGCCTCCAGGATGAGATCATAGTTCTCCAAGCGTGCAAAGTCGGGGGGTGGCAGGTGAAGTTTGTCTAGCAGTAAGTGTTTCAGGCCATCAGGACATCACTCAGAGCCACTTTGAACTCTCCAGCGTGCTGCCACAGGAAGAGAGAAAACAGTGAAAGCAGCAGCCATAATTACCGACGGCTGGACCAATCAGTTCCAAAGCAGAAAGACCTTCTCCGACAACGGGCCATGAGCGGTCTCGGCCGGAAATCTGTGTAATGGCATCAGTTATAGACGTGATGACAGTCAGCCTGATGGTTCAATTGAATTATGCCACGATGATGATGAAGATGATGTAAAATGTGTTTGTTTCGCTTTGTTTTTGGGGTCACTTGATAACTTACAGCGGGAAGCCAGAGAACAATCCCATTGTTTTATTACTCTTCCATCGAAAGTATTTTTTACTTTTTATTTTATTTGTTGGTTTACATTCCCTGGCAAGGATGTTAGACTCAGCTCTCAAATGAATAGCAGAGCGCAGAGATCGCTCACAAGCTCAATACTGAAGAATCCCAAAAAAAGGGATTCATCAGAGGCCACAGTACAAGTGGTCGGTTTGCTTTGTGTACAGATAAATGTACTTTTTGACATTATGTGTAATATTTGACTGTTTCCTGAGGTTCGCATACACAAATTGTTCAGAAGGGATGAATAAAGTTTGAATAAAAGCTGTTACCTGTTTGCTGACTTCTGCCATGGCCAGCTGCAGCAACATTAGCATGCCATCAGCTCCATGAATGGCGGTCCTCTCAGATGGTAAAAACCCTGTGGCACTCTCGCCTGAAGAGTTTAACCATCACTTTTAGACGATCTCCGAAAGCCTCCATTTCCCCCTAAAACAACAGTAAAGGAAATCTGTTAATAAACAAAAATAATGTTGAAAAAAACACAGATGAAAAAAAACATTTTAATTAAACTTTTTTTAAACATAAAAAGTAATTTATTAACAGATTATATGGAACAGCCTTCCATTTTCATTGAAAGGAAAACCTTCAGATTCGTTGACCTCGGTGGCTTAAAGGAAACTTAACTTACTGTTTATTCCCAAATCTTTGTCAGCGCCAACAAGATGCGTTAATATAACTAAGAGTATAATATGTTTATGGCTACATCAAATCACAGGCAATGTTAATTCAAAGGTGCAAACCTCTAATGTTGTAGTCGTCTCCGGCGAACACACGTCCACGAGAATAAAGCAATTGTTTTGAATTTTTAAACTGACGATGACGTTTATTGCCTTCGGCCAATCAGTTTTCAGTACACAACAACGGGAGAGGTTGACAAAAAAAATATTTCACGACTGCATTCATCTTTTATAGTTTCGTGGCAGAAGTCTGTGAAGAGGTGTTTAGCA
>JAFEUB010001804.1:0-30000 GCA_024529925.1 Ophthalmolycus amberensis
TGCCCCACAGAGCCCTTGTTAATCCGATACATTTTACAAGATAAAAGGATTATAATCGTATAGAAACTACGTGAAACTTTTATTTGGCACAAAACAGGAAGTGGATAATTGGATAATTATCTGAAGTGTTTGAACAAGTGAAACACAAAACATCCAGATTCTTTGGGACAAGAAGCTACATGGTGTGTGTGTGTGTGTGTGTGTGAGAGGAAATGTTACAGGATTTTGAGATTCATCCTGGCAAACACAACATCTTTGCTTCTCTCACTGGCGTCTGGCATGATCAATGACAAAAAAAAAAAAGGATATGCTTGCAGAATCATGCTTTATTTTAAAATCTGTGTAACTTAATTGTGCACGAGATGAGGCCATCTGTTGCCTGCTCTCTGTCGTACACCAACACTTCTGTCCTTTCAGATCCTGCCACTCCCTCATGCACCGCATTATTCCCGTCACCTGACTTCTCCCACCTGCACACCTGCTCAGCTGCTCACACATCTAATGTGCAGCCTTCACCTGCCTGTATGAACTCCTCCCTATGTTGGACTTCTGACCCCCATATCTTGCAAACAAAAACTGACTTACTTATTTCTCATTATTTCTTGTTTATTTGGATGCCTATTTTCACATACAATACATTAAACAGAACAGTTGACCAGCAGTATTTTCTCTGAATTATGTAACTGACCCCTTGGCCAGTTTGTAGTGATGGGAAGTAATTAAGTATATTCACTCAAATACTGTCATTACGTAAAGTACACCGAAAATGTACTTGACGTTTTCTGCTGTTTCAGTCTACCACATTTATTTGACCATACAAGTTGTTCTGCAGAATAACTTAGTTTTTATCTGTCACAAGACATAATATCTGCATTATGACTCACTTCACTTTTGATACTTTTAGTATTTTCTTCGAGTAATACTTGTGCAAAACTTTTACCTCTACTTGAGTATTTTTACACTGTGGTATTATTGTACTTTTGAGTGAACTAAAAAGGATCTGAATACTTCTTCTATCACTGCAAATGCTTTTACATTAATGCATGACTCATAATAATGAGATAATAGTGTAACTATATATCACAACGTGTCTGCATTCATTTCCCCTTATAATCCTTATTTACTGAGGCAACACTGTCATTTCAGTACTTTACCTTCTAACATGGTATTTTTACAGTGTGTAATTGCAGCTTTTAGCTACTTAAGTAAATTATATGCTGACATACTAATGTCCCTTCAGCTCTACTCTCTAGACCAGGTTCTACTTTTCCACCTGTGGAGAACCACCTCGCTGTGATATTTCGTGTTTTTTTTTGAGGAGTGAGGAGTAGAGACAGTGAGAGTCGCGGGACGACCCTGACAGAGCTGGAGGACCACCGCTTGGAAACGACTTTCAGCCATGTGCGGCCAGTAGGAGGGGCCATGTGCTGGAGGTGTTTGAGAAGGTGACGCCGTAAACGCGGCCAGTGTGTCGCAAACCAGGTGTTGTTTTTTTTGCAAGGGAGGGGGGGGAGGAAGGTGATGTCGTAAAGCGGACAGGAGAAGGGAGGGGTGAGGAAGAGGAGGGGGGGGGGGGGGCAGACAGGAGGAGGAGGGAGGAGGTGACTCGCGAGCGGCTGCGCTTCAGACTCAGCGAGAGGATCATGGCGGATGGCCCCAGGTGTAAGCGCAGAAAACAGGCGAACCCGAAGAGGAGCAGCGGTAAGTCCGAACTCCTCCGTAACCGCCGCCGGGCGAGCCGGGCGGGCTGCCGGGGAGCTTTTCACTCGGTGAACTCCTTCTGGATACTTTTTGGGAGTGAGTTGAACCACGTTTCGGGGAGTTTTTAATGTGTTCATACCCCAGTGTGGTGGTGTACCGTTATACCTGGCTGGCTTCTCTCTCTCCGCCTAGCGGTTCACGGGGCACGCCTCACAGAGTGGACCGTTATCCCGCAGTTATAATAACCCAAAAGGAGCGCTCGGTAGTTGTCCGTGTTATTAGTTTCCTTCACTTTGTTTCTCTACTTTTCTGCCACTTTTGCAACACTTGGCGGCAGGTTGCGGGGCTTTTCACGCAACAACGTGGCCCGTTACTCGCAGTTTGTAGTGAAGTGTGTGGTTTCCTTTTTTCTTTTTCAGGGCGAGGTTGTTGCGAGGTTAGTTTCATTGCTAACTTGCTGCTCACTCGGCCCCCGGATCGTACAGTTTCCCCCTCCCCGTTCACAATAATTCAACTTTATGGGTTTGTGTCGGTGGCCGGATGGGCAATCGTGCTGTTGCGGTGGAAGCGTGGTTTTTTTTCCGCATGGGGTCTGGTCTGGTTCACTGCTGCTCCGGTGATGGCAAAGAGAGATGGGATGTTTATTTTATCTCCGTTTCACCCCTCCCCGCCACTACTGCAACACCACATGTTTTCCCAAGTTAAGGTAAGAATGGATGTTGTATTTATTTTGGTCCTGCTGTAGATTGGTGTCTTCGTGCACGCGTTTCCTCCTCGCTTGCACCAGTTTAGCTCTATTAATAGAGCGTTTTCTGTGTTTTGTTGTTGATTGTCTTGCAAATTGCCCGTTGTGCACATGTTCGACTGTTGCTCTTTGCACCTGTAAATTCGGGTTAGTGAACCGTTGGCAATGTTGATAATACATGTTGTTTTTAGCTGCATATTTGGCATTAATTAAGAATATATACATATGTTTTTCTAAGCATTCGTTTCGAGTCACTAAAATGTACTTTTAGTGTGTATTTGTTTGTTGAGTCGACATATTTACCAGATCTTTCTTAGTGGTATTTGTATTTGCTTTTGATACAGTTGTAATAATCCTCCTACAGGGCGTTTATAACATCATTTTAACCATGATCTCAGATTATGTGTTTGTGGGCTGGAGCATCGTTTCACACGATACGAGTGTTTTTAAGTGCACTTGTTATGAAGTCAAGGATATAAAAACAGAATTCAGGTGAAGGCTGTTGTCATAGTTTTAAATGTACACAGCCCGAGCCTCTCATTGGACGGATCTTACCTGTGCTCTCCCCCTCTTACATCGTATCGGCCAATAAAAAAAAGGTAACCCATATATTTATATATTTTTATTCACCGTTACGAGGCACAATGTGTGTGAGCCGAGGGGCTGGAAAGCACCTTTTTCTTCTTCTCTCTCCTGGTGACGACACGACGGTGACTCTGTGCGTCCGTACAGGAGCCATCATCATCACCATCACCATCATCATGTTTACCTGAACGCGGATAACGGGGCTGACAAACGGCCTAGAAATAAACAGAAATAACACCTGCGGCTCTCCACCGTGGACGGAACAGGATCTGCTCTGCGTTTCCCGAAAGGCTCCGTGTCTCGTGAGGAGCCACAAAAAACCGCTCCAAATGTCAACTTGTGCAGGTAGAGATGATTTATTTATTTTTTTGTAGTTGTGCCATGCCAGCTTCGCATGGATGCTCGCCTCCCTTCATTCTCGCGGGATTTATCTCATCGACACGCATTTTTCTGACCCACTTTTGCATGTTTTATGTTCCCTTTTATGTGGGTTTTTTTTTTGCGTGTGTGGATTGGTCGCCTTTTTTGGGGGGGGTCTCGTGCAGCTGTGTGCGAGACTCCGCACGTAAACTGAGCGGTGCATAAGGTGGTTTATTCCTCCGTTATCCCCCCCCCCCACTCCCACCGTGTGCAGTAACGGTGCGCATGGAGCTCACCGTTAAACATCTCGTTTCCATCTATTGTGTTGCGGTAATTCGTTATACAATATCCTGCGCGGTGTGCAGGGAGGGAATGGCGGTCAGTACCATTACTGCAGTGAAGGCGGGGTTGTTGCTTTTTTTTTTTTCTCTCTCCGGACCGGGAGACAGCCAGGTACGCAAGGTGATGCAACACCTATAAAGGTGTATTTTCACCGTGATATATCCCTGCAGTGTGACGCTCAAACACCGGATGGGGGACTCCTGAGCGACTCGTTGGGTTTCATTTTCCAAACATAGAACGGTAAATGAGATCAGAATGGTAAAAAGGAGCGCGTCCGCGTGACGGGGGCGCACAATCAAGATGGCAAATAAAGGTGCTGCGATTCAGTGCGCACCGCTTTCATCTGCGCATCCTGCTCGGCTCATTTTCCACCTGCCTCGATCCAAACGTGTATTTCTTTATTAGTTCATTTACATGACACAGGCTGCTCGTTCACTCCTTTGGGTTTGTCAAAGAGCTGACGTGCCAAGCATTAGCCTGTGCTAATGTACCACTGACATCACCATGATGTGGCAAACAGCTGCCGATACCTTCAACTCTACTGCCACAAAAGAGACTTACTTAGGTTATTGTTGGACACACTTTCTGTCATTTATTACAATATTAGTAAACAGACCGTAGATTGGCATTTATTTACCGATTAATCAGATCTTTTCTCAATAAATAGATTTATTTTCTATAAAATGTCAGATAATAAATAAACTGAATAGTAAAATAAATGCATGTTATAATTTCCCAGACCAACAGTCTAACAGCCAAAGACATTCAGTTTATTTTATACAACAAATCCTCACATTAGAGCAGCTGCAACCAGAGAATGTTTTGCATTTTTCATTTATCGCTGATCAAAAAAAAGCCAATAAATATCTTGCATTAATCGACTGATCGATCACATTTCAGCTGTCCCAACACCTCACATGTCCCAGGGACTCACGTGAGAGTTTAGCTGAATCGTGTTTATTATTATGGGTTATGACGTGAGAACTGTATAGAGGCAAAGCATTACAGTTGGACATTAGACAGTAATCTATATTAAGAACAGACTGAAGGCTGTAGTGGACACGGTTCATAGCATCACACTCAGACCCACAGCTGGTTTTGCTTGGGTCCAAACCACAATGTCAAAGTTGGCCTCGCTTTTTATTCAGTGGTCTAAGTTGCCCAATTATGTTTTCGGGAACTAGAACTGTTTGCAAAATCATTATCAGATCATTATCGGACGGATTAAGCAATCTGCCATTCTCGCTGGTTAGCGGCAAACAAATGAATCCACTTCCAGTTCATGTCATTTAAGACAAACATGGTCTGTGCTCTTTGCCAGCGTTCATGCAGAAAGAAAATATTCAACTACTGCAGCAATCAGGTGTTAACATCCGTCTCTGGAAAACCTTGTGTTTTGGGGTCACTTCCTCCAGTGATGATGTCATTCATAGTGAGCTGCAGTTTGCTTGAGAGGAGGCTGGGCCTCGTACATTTAGGCGTCTGCGCTGTGTTAGTGTGCCACCCAAGTTCAAATGGCATTGTTCTCCATCTAAACCATCTTCCCCTAACCCTCCCCGGTGTTAATGGCCGACAGTCGGTCGGTCTCGCAGATGATTTCCCACCAGGCAGCAGCTGTAAACACGCCGCTATAAAAGCCCAGTAAATGATGAGTGTCTACTAGCTATCGGCCTGCAGAGACACTGAACAGCGCTCACTTTTCTCTTACTCGACTTGTTTTTGCCTAAATTAAACTCTTTCCACACATTAGTGTGCGTTGTAGCAGCATGCACAGTACATAAAACAGTTCCAGTGTTTAAAAAAGTAAAAGCGTGTAAAGCAAAGCAAGACGCGGAGGAGAAATAGTTTTTGGTCCTTGATGAGCTTTGTTTTTATCTCCGCCGCCCGTTGATCGTTCGGGCGGTTCTTCTGTAAATGTCAGGTGTCGGCCCTCGGAGCGACTCCGCCGCTGCTGCCACTTTGGTCACGGCTTCGTCATCCAACGGCGTTCCTCTCGCTTCAAAGTGCTCCATGTTTGTATGTGTGTACGAGCGCGCTCCCAGCTGGGCTGTAATCTAACACTGCAATTTAGGGACTACAGGAATGCAGCCTGGTGTAAACATACCTTGACAGGATAAACACAGCGGCCTGCTCCCAGACTTGGACTGCTCATATACCTCCAAAGCCCGGCCAGGGCCCGCGGCCTTCACTGGCTTTTTGTGAGGAATATGGGAAGGGTGTCATGTTATGTCAGTGTGTGTGCCCTCGAGGTGGAACAAATGTGTTGAATGCATCGCCTTGCTCTCGAAATGTTTTTTTGTGAAAGGACTATTTGAAATCCAGCATTCTTTACATGCTTGTTTACCAGCTGGCAGTCTTCTTCTGGGCCTTTGCAGCATATCCTGGCATGTTATCGCCACCTGTGGGTCAGTGTTATAAGTGGACCTCGTGCTTGTGCGCGAGATAAACAACCCTAAGACTAACCCGCTCTCAGGAAAAAGGTAAAAATACATCAGCTCCATAGCACGACTAGAGGAGGAACCCTTTAAGTCTCCGGTTCTACAGCGGATGCTGTTCGTAAATAAACGTTTTCCGTTTTCACATTTGATGATAATTCTCAAGCCTTTACTTATTTAAATTGCAGATGCACGCTTGGTTAAATAGTATGGGGATTGTTGTAGTGTTTATAACGTTTGCTATACGTTACATCATGTCAGGGAAACAGACATTTGTTGATTTGAAAGTGCTTTGAGTCACCGTGTTAAAGGAAGCCTCCTGTTGGTGTTTGATGCGATGAGACGACTGGTATTTATTCAGCTGTCCTCTGTAGATGCGTAATGCTCCATTAATGCCTCGCATGTTGTACAAGCAAGCTTTTGCATCATCTCACGAGAACTATACGGCACCTCAGACCGTGATACGCCGCGGCTTCGTACAATCACTCGCTCTTAAAAGGGCTTAAATCTAAACGCTGCGGGATGTTTTATAGTCCATTCTTCTAGATTTGTATAAATGCACCATTTTCTTGAGGTCAATTGAAAGTTGCTCCAGTTACAGTCGTCATGTGAGCGTCCCGCTGCCTCTGAGATATTATTCAGCGTCTGTGTGTCGGGCCCTGGTACACGCACTAGATTAGTATGATAACAAATAATAGCTGCTTGAATGTTGTGTAAATGTAAGTAACTCTAACTTGTCATCAGCAGGGTAATCGGTCGTTTGTGTGTTAGTCTTTGTGTAATGTGAATATGTATGTCCATATGTACCTTTGTTGTGTATTTGGGAGATGGCAGTGTCAGAAGGAAATGGTCCTGAGAGGTATTAGCAGTGGTTGTGGTCAACAGTAGCTGTTAATTGATCCATGACCATCGGTCATTCATGTTACTTTCTCCTCTTGCTGAAGAGCCTGGGGCTCTGTGTGTGTGTGTGTGTGAGTGTGTGTGTGTGTGTCCCTTGCACAAATGGGCCTGTGGAATGACAAAGCACTACAGGATGTCTTTAGCTCGTCAGCATTATCCCCTCCCATCGCCTTTTATGGTCCAGAGGGGGAGGTGCGTCCAGGCTGGTGATGCTGCTGCTGTGACTAATTGAGCAGTGTGTGTGTGTGTTGGTGCGTATGCGTTAGCGAGAGAGAGTGTGTGTGTGTGTGTGTGTGTGTGCTAGCATCAAGGTGAGAAACAGCTACTTTGCTCCAGGCTTTGCATAACAACAGAGGCCTGCTTGTTTGGATTTACATGCATTAACACGGTGCCTGTTAGGGGAAAAGAATCCGCGGTTCCTACTGGTGCTGCTGGGTTTCAGTTCGATGACGTCGGCCAACAGATGAGACAGTTGAAGCACGTGACTCAATACGGCCTAATTAAAGGCATACACACGTCATCTTTAAACAATACACACCCCGGCGTCTGACTTGTAAAGATGAATTCAAGAGTCAAGAGTCTGGATCATTTCAGTCATCAGCAACTTTGGGTATTATTCAACTAAGTACACATACTTATGGGTAAGAAAAGTCACAGCTTCAGAAAGTAGCCTCAGCCAAAGGAGTGAAAGCGTTCGCTAGAGACGGGGCTTGTTATCGTGCAGGTGTGACTTGCCCCCGCTGCTCGTGAACACTCAACATGAGAACTATTTTTAGTCGCGGTTTAGGGGAAATGGAGCGCTGCTGCCCTCCGATTTGACACGAAACCGAGAGCGACCAATTGTGTCGCTCAGGCTGCGCTGCACCGGGGAGTCTAAATGAATCTGAAACATGTGTGGCTTTGGAAACTCAAAACTGGAAGTTGTCTGTGTCCACGGTGTTGACAACACTGGTTTTAGAGCCTCCGCAGCCCTCCGCAGAGAGGTCAGAGGTCAATGGAGCAGCCCCGGAGCACCAGAGAGCGCATGAGCCACATGTGCTCAGACGCACCGTGACTCAGTGAGCCGCACCGAGATGCTCAGGAAAGTTTGTTTGGCATATTTTCTCCGCGAACGTCACACAAAAGTGCACATGGAAATTATAACAGATCATCATAAATCATTACAAAAAGGTAAACCGTGTCTTTACTGCACCAATGTCAGTTTTTTAAATACTAGTGTCTTAGTGTGCAGGACTAGAATTGCAGTTAAAACTTTTAAGAGAGGTGGAAAGTGAGCTGGCTATGTTAAGCAACACTAGGCTGCAGAAATGGTTCTTGTCACATATTCAAATATTTCCCATAATGTCAGATCACAGAAGAGTGATAATGACTTTGCTTTCTGGATGATTTGAGAAAGAACTGCTGCGAATCAATGAAGCGCAGTCAGCGTTTAAAGCTGCTGTGCCCCAAAATTTAACCGTTAAAGATACGTGCCACGCAGTGAATGAAGAGAGGAAGAAAAGATCCCCTCTCTCTGCAGTCGGCCGTGTTAAATTACAGCAATATCGCAGAAAAGCCGAATCCTCCTCCGAACTTCAAATGACGTTTGAAATTGATGTCATGAAGACAGAGTTTGCTCGCTGCCACCTACGCTCAAAACAAAAGCCAAATGTGGAACCAGAACTGAAATTAACCTCCAGCGCCGGCGGTGCATAACATCTCAGAGCAACTGCCAAGCTCGCATTAGCACTTTTCCTAAAAAGGTGGCCGAAGCCATTCAAGCACCTGCATATTCATGTGTTGAAGAGGCTCCCCGAGCAGCTAAAACCTTAATCTACACCGTGTGGCGCTAACCGAGGCTGAGCTGTGAAAGACGGCCTGTGGTGAAGGGAACCTGTTTATTCTGACCAGCGTCCCACCGTGCATGTGTGTGTGTGTGTGTGTGTTTAAACGTCCATATTTAAATGCGTGTGTGCATTTGCATGAATGTTTAATGAGGTTTTTTTTTAAACGTTTGTGTGATTGTGTGGGTTATGTGTGCATGAAGGCCAGTGTGTGTCAAAAGAAAGAGTCTCATTCAGAGAGGTGGTGGTGGGGTGGTGGGGTGGGGGGGGGGGGGGGGGCACTCTTTCACACTCAGCCGGTGGGAAACTCCTCTCCTTTGGTGGTGGTACAATTTGCATATCCTGCACATCCTCCATTCTCTGCCACCTGAGAAGCAGAGCAGAGGCCGCCGGCTCAGAGAGGACGCAGCCCGGAGATGCCGCCTGCATCCAGGCTCTACACGGAGCCACAGCCACGGGCGCTGGTGCAGCGGAGAGTAGGCCGAGCCCACGAGTAACCCCACGCATGTTGGTCACTGAAGTGGGGCGACGCTCGCCTCGCGATAGGCTACTCACTTGTATTTCGAACAGAAGAGAAGAGGGAAGGAGCGGAGTAATGAAATGGATAAGTAAAAGAAAACACAAGTTGAAAGATCAGCTTCGATGAGGACCTCTACCTTTGTGCCTGTGCTGAAATATTGTGTGTCATCAAACAGAGCTTAAACGACAAGCAAACAAAAGTTTATTTTATAGTTCCAGTTTCTCATTCGAGAGGATTTTCTGCTTTTCTTTGTCGTATCTGATGCTAAACAGAATATTTTGGAGTTTTGGACTGTAAATCTGAAGATGTCATCTCAGTTGCAGCCTTCGAATCGGATGTTCTTAAAACAAGTAACATCTATTTAAACAGATAAATACCCTTTTATCATACTGGAGATTCTGTTTTTGATATTGGTTTAGAGTAAATGTGAATTAAAAAACATTTAAAACCTCAAAAGTGTAAATAATTGACGCTTGTTGGATTACTGATCCTGAACGGAGCTTTATTTAACTTGACCAGGACTCGATTGAACTAAAGTTCTACAGTATGAACTCATTCTAAGAGCGTTTATGCTCAAATGTCCCTTCACAGGAACCAGCAAAGCTCTATAAAAACCAAAGGGTTTGAGGGAGATTTCAAGATATTAATGAGTGAACAAAGCTTAAAAAAAGTGGATTGTAAAACCTACAGTAGGAGCCGGGGAGGCGACCTCCCAGCAGCCTCAGGAGACATAAATCATGAGCGGTGGACAGGTGGGTGAGGAGGGGCCTGGACTC
The DNA here is from genome assembly GCA_024529925.1 of Ophthalmolycus amberensis. Classification (NCBI taxonomy): domain Eukaryota; kingdom Metazoa; phylum Chordata; class Actinopteri; order Perciformes; family Zoarcidae; genus Ophthalmolycus; species Ophthalmolycus amberensis. Next base: position 10,188 of record JAFEUB010001804.1, read on the forward strand.
ACTAAAGACCCCCCAGAGACCTCGGTGGGTCCAGCAGCAGCAGGACAGGTGGGAGTGGAATAGAGAATGAGATTAGAGTGATTCATGCTCCTCTCTCACACTGGAGCTGTGCCTCGTCTCTCATTATGGTGCGTCTCAAATGAGACGAGTCACTCACGAAATGTAAGTGGACAGACCTGAAAATATGTAGCGTGCCGCACTAAGAAAACAGGCGTAATCAGCTGGAAATCCAGATTTAAACACCTGACTTTGGTTGAAATCAACCACGCCCCCTCTCTGGGGGGTTGCAAGGCATTCTGGGAATAGAGTCTCTCTAAGTTAAATGACCTGCGGTACTGTATATCTACGGGCCACTACACATTGCTGTAGGGGTGTATTTCCGTGCTTTCTCATTCAAGTCACATCTCAGGAGGATTGGGAAGCCGTTGACCAGAAGGTTCGGCTGATTACTTCTCTGCAGTTGAGTTGGAGTAGAAAACAATCGTGTGGTTCTGTGAGCGTCTGCCCCCCCCCGTCCCGTCCCCCCCCCAAGGGAAATAAATGAGCGTGGCTGGCGGCAGGTTGTTGTCGCAGCATTATCTGCATACAGTTTAAAAGAAACCATTTTCATCACCTGAAGGCTCCAGCTTCTTAAATGTGAAGATTTTCTGTTTAGCTCTGCTTCATGTCTTGTTGGTCGAATACAACAAGCATTTTGAAGCCCTCTGGGACATTAGATGCACGTGTTTTATTATCGTCTGATGTTTTATTATTGTCTGATGTTTTACAGCTCTATTAATGGGTAATGAAAATATTTCAAGGACAGTTGTACTTGTTGAGTGGTCGCCTCATTGCCAGTGCTGCTATTGGTATTTAAATATCATTCAGTTATGTGTGGAGCTGTTGGCTACCAATGATCCTGCTGTAAACGCTGCTGTGCTTCTGTGTACGTTGTGATGTTGTAGCGATTGGATTCTCTCTTTGCGTCTCTCCTCCATCCTGAAGGATGAGATGCTCGTACTGAATGGGAGAGGAAGTGGAGCACCCTTCTTCTGCTTGCAAACAGAATCTGTTCAGATCCGTTAATAAACTGTCGGTGTAGATTTGGATTCGTGTGTTGACGCAGAACATTAGGAGTCGTCTCCTTCTTTTAAAAGCGTGCAAGCGAAACGCACCGTCGGGTGAAAGAGAGGCGGAGAGGAAGGGAGTGTTGTTATTGAATTACAGGTGATGGCTGCTAATTGGGCCCTCCAGAGGTTGTGTGTGTGAGTGTGTGTGTGTGTGGCTCAAGGGATGCAGAGTTCATGAAGCTGTGAGGGTAAAGTGCGAGGGTCCCAGTGCGCTCCCTGAGTGCTGCGCTTTAGAGGCCGTCCTGCCCTGCGGAGGGCAGCGCTAATGGAAGCCACCCGGCCCTGATGGATTACACCCAGACGGGACGGATGGATGGATGGACGGATGGACGGAGGGACGGGGGGACGGGGGGGGGGGGCCACGGAGCCACCGGTGATGCTGCTGTAATGGAGGCGGCTGCTGAGCCAGAAGAGCGCTCGTTCTCTGATGAGCTGCGGGCGCGAAGCAACACGTTTGCACCGGAGCTGTGACAATAACCGCGTTACCTCCATGCAGGGTGTCGGCAGGGCCCGAAAGCCATATCTCTAAACACCTTATTCTACCGTCACAGAGTCATGTGACATGTCATGTGACTGAGCCTCAAGTCAGGCCATGAAGACGTAACAACTGTGTTTGACATTAGATCTGAGGGAGTAATAGAGTTCAGGATATTTATCAAGCAACAATACCAAATATTTACTGGTTCCAGCTTCTCTCGTGTAAAGATCTGCTGATACTTAATCACAGACTGAATATATTATGTTTGTTGGACAAAACAAACTAATCAATTTTTCATTTCATGCAGATGGAAATTGAATATCTTTGGGTTTTAGACAAAAGAACAAAGCAATTTGAAAACATCACCCTGGACTTTAAAGTATTGTTTACTATTTGCTGATTTTTTATTTATTTTAATTAACAGATTAATCGAGAGAATAACGGGCGAATTAACCGATGATGCACATCATCTCTCAGCTCTAGTGGAGTTTCATGACTAGTGCGTTTTACTAACAAGGCATTTTGGATAAAAACAATGTTTCTGCCCCTTTTCACTGCATTTTGTTTTGTATTAATCATGACATCCAATTAGCTGTCCATCTGTAATTGTTATTCTTTTTCCCGCTGAGCGTTCAGGATCTCTGCCGTCGCCGAGAAGGCCGCCGTGTTTATCCACTTTGCAGGATTTCTGTCGATCAAAGCAGTTCTGGCTGCAGCGTGACTGCTGAGGCGCTCGGTCTGCGAGAGATGTGGCCAAACGCCACCGCAGGCTCCCTCATCATTCGCTTTTCTGCGTCCGCCGCTCGGTGGGATTTTGGCTCCCTCTGCCTTCGCCGGGGGAAACCTGTGGCGTAAAAAGGCTGACGCACCTTCTTCTTCTTCTTCTGCGTTCTTTTTCTGTGTGCTGCATGAGAGGACATCGAAGCAGCCGTCTGAATCACCACACTCGTCTCTGTCCCCGGGCCTCGCCGTTAAAAGGGTTATCAACCACACATAATTATTGTGCGTGCGTGTTTGGGATGGTGTGGCTTGTTTACTTTGAAGGAGGCGTGTCTGTTATGGCAGGAAGTGAGTGACCGGGTCTACTGTGTATCCTCACAGGGGTTCCTCTGTTATAGTGCTGCAGCAGTGGTGGGCGGGGTCATTGTGTGGCCCTGTTGTGACCCTCCTGAGTGCAAACATTTCAGTTTTTTATATAAAAGCTGATGTTCTTAAAGGTACATCGTCCCTACATTGATGTCTCTTTTATTGGTGCACCAGTGCTCAGGGAAGCTGTGGTCAACTGTCATCTTCTCTTTGTGCTGTGAAGTCAAACCACACCTATTGATTATCGGTCTATCCTCTCGTTTGTTTTGGCACCGACTTGTTGGAAATTTGAAGATTTTGACCGTGGTCTCAATGTTGGGTTCAGCCGGTGTCACTCCAAATTAGCCGTTGACTTTGGAAACCCTCAGCCGGAGTAGTCGACGGGCAAAGAGTTTAATTTCCTGCCTTCATCAAGTGTGAAACCGAAGCAGACTTTCTGGCTGAGCTGCAGTTTTCCTTTTTGGGTTATCGGTGGAAGAGAATTGGCACAGGTGCTGCAGCTTCTTTACGTCTCGACCGGGTTTCATCAACGGCGCCGTTTGTTTCCCCCTCTGGCTCTCAATGTGAGCTCAGAGACACCTGGAGTTCATCTCACCAACCTGTAGTGAGCTTGTGATTGGCTCATTAGTCACCAGTCGCTTCGCCTCTTAACAGTCGGCGGGCAGAGGCCCCCGAAACTCAACAAAAGAGACATTTTTTACAGCATAATATCAAAATGATCTTCTCTCTGCACACCAAACTTCAGTCACAAAACCTTATAGCTGAAATAAGTATAGTCCATTAATAGATTGATCAATTGACAGAAAATGTACGTAATATTAGAGATGTCATACACAGCACTTGTTCGTCTCTTCTGACATTTTATACAACAAATGATTGAACGATTGGCGGGTTAATCCGTTTATGATGATAATTGTTTGTCGCAGCCCTAAACTGTGACAGAACTCTCAAAATATGCTCTGAGCTGATTTGGGAACAGGAAAATGCTGCAAGTAAATTAATCCAAAAAAGGATAAGTGTGAATGTGGAAATATGTTCATCGGACGTGACCGAACATTTTCCTCCCTTGAGTTTGACTTCGTTCATGGAAAACCTGTTCTCTGGTCTGTGCCGATCCATCTCACAAGTCCCGTTTATTCATCTCCATATTGTCCTCAACACAGCGCATAAATTCAGCTGAAAACAAGAAGAAAGTTTAGGATTTGCTGCTATTATATTCAGTGTGTGTGTATATATTGTAGTGTCACGGGTTGGCCCTAGGGTGGGGCTGTGCAAAAGAGAGCATAAAACAGGCACAAGCAGACCGTATAAACAAAAATAAAGGTTTTATTGGCCCAGCCCACTGGCAGTTCCTTTAACTCCAAAAATCACACCTCAAACAAAAAAGTCCATGAATAAACCTAAAGCGTCCCAGAGGAGAAAGGGGTTTCTTCATCCAACAAAGTATTCCCACCCTGCAAAGTCCTGGGTCTCGGTTCCTCCAGGTATGCGTCCTCTCTCCTACTCCGGGTGCACCTCCTCTGCCGTGGTGCTCTCACCTTTATTCCCTTTCCCAGCCCTGCCTCAATTAGGGCCTTAAGCACCTGCAGCTGGGTGCCTGATGAGGCAGTCTGGGAGCTGTAGTCTCTAGCCCGGCGGCCATTTTGGGTTGTGGGCCCTGATCCTGGGTGAGGATGTAGCGCCCCTCCACAACCTGTCCCCTTGTGATGCCACAATATATATATATATATATATACATACACACACACCCTGCCCAGCGTAGCAGGTGTGCCTGCTCTTCAGCCCCATTACCAGTCTCATAAATACCACCTGACACCGGTACAGCGGGCAGGCTTCGATATAAAACTCTCCTCCTGTGGCGTGAGCGTGCAGCCTTTCAGCACAATTATATTATAGCACACTTCGGGGGGGGGGGGGGGGGGGGAACCAGCTCGGCCTCCTAACAGACCGAGCTGGTCTGAGCGTGCATGCTTTCTCTCACGCTGACTTCAAATTGGAGCGGTTTTTATTTCCGTACAAACCGATGTTTCTTAAACGCGCGGCGTGAATTAATTTGACCTGCATCGACCGTAGTTGACTGCTTATTTCAAGTTATTTTTAAAAGTGGATGCATAACGTCCAACACGTTCATTTGAGACTTTAACCTCGGCCAATAAACACACACACACACACACACACACACACTTTCATTAGCGTTAAGTGTGCATCAAATGTAATGGTGCTCATTGGAGAAAAGAAACACATCAGGAAGGGCCAACGTGTTCTGGAGTTGAATCCCTCTGCAACATAAATCGTGGCTGGAAGGTGTTGGAACTATAATTATTTGTCGGGCGTCCACTTTGTGCAGACACACCTGCGCAGTGCTTTTCTGTTTTGCCGTCTCGCCTGGATGACATTTCAGCCGAGCGGCGATCTGAGCGTGCTCGACATTTTGCTAAACTGTGTTCGGAAAAAAGGTTCCTGCCTGTCCCTGTGTTTTCCTTCCCTTCCTCCCTGCATTGTGTGACTGGGTAAACAGGCGCACACACACACACACACACACACACACACACACACACACACACGCACACATCCTCTCAGACTACCTATACATCTGGGGAGTTTGCTTTGTACGCCTGCAGGCTCAGGATTATGCCTTTGTCTTTGCGTGCAACGCCACAGCAGCCTTGAGTTGTTCTGAAGACCAAACGCACCGCTGTAGTGAGGTACAGTTCTCTGTTCATCCCAGAGCTTTTAAACTTTAATCCCAACAGCTGAAAGCATATGGAGATAGTCGCCCCCCCCCCCACTCAGACATGAAGCCTCCCCTCTGCAGTGCCAGCTCCGTGGTGCCCGGGCACAGACTCATCTTCCCAGCGTGACGCTCCCCTCGCTGACAGCCGCTCAAAGCGAGCTAGCTCGCCGTCAGACATCCAGACGGCGGCGCCGTGGTCTTCATTTAGTGGAGGACAGAAGCGCCACGCCGGGCCAGGCTATGTGCCAGGGGGGCGCTCACGGCCGCTGCCAGCTCCTGACATACAGCAGACGGGCAGTGCCAAAAATACAGTGGTGTGATTAGAAGTAATACGATGTAAGACGGTGGGATGGTGGGAAGGAGCCCGCTGGATTTGGAGATGGAGATATCGTTGGTGGGGAAAGCAGGAGGAGGAGGAGGAGGAGGCTCTGTCTGCTCTTCATCTGTGGTCTGATTAGGGAGTTAGGCTGCTGAGCGGACACACAGACCCATTCAAGAGGACCGGTTCATTGCCAAGAAGGTTTCACATGCAAAGATCTGGTCTCTTAATGTGGATTACTAACTCGGTTATTCAATCAATGCTTTAATGAAATCAGTCAGCCAAAACATCTTGAGCTCCTCTAACGATGATCATGAGACCCTTTGCCATTAATGAGCTATATATTGAAGATACGCAAAGAGATATTAGAACACAGAATACATCTTTTATTTCATGTCTCAGTCGGTAAACGTAACCGCCATCGTGTTTTTACCCCCAGCTCATGTCTCACTGAGAAAAGTGACTGTGCACTTTCATCTTCAAAGCAAACATTTTGACTGACAGCTAGACTCAGACTACCGAGGTCAGCACAGTTGTCCAAGAGCCTTTGTGAGCCGACAGCAGCAGTAGCCTGCGTGAGCTCCGGGGCACGGCCGCCCCGCGAGCTCAGGGCAGATCCGCACGAGGCTCTTCTCGTCTGGAGTAAAGCTAAGCGCTTAGTTTAGCGTGGCCAAGGTACAGAACAGCGCTCACGGCGGTGCACACGTCCCCCACGGGCTGCAGCTTGTGTTGCAGACGCAGCTAAAAAAAAACACACACACAGATGTCATGTTTTGCACATCGCAATGCTCAGCTTTTTACTGATGCTAAGTAGCTCTGTGTGCTAGAAGTCTACAGAACAGTTCTGTACGACCCCATTCCCCAAAGAGTTTTCTGCCAAAGAGAAGAGACGTGTGTGTGATATGAATACTGAGCAGCTGAGAAAGGGAGGAAGATGCAGGGAGCTGGTAGTGAGTATGAGATCATGACCACAGCAGTGCAGACGTACCTGCTGCGGCATAAATCAGGCCTCACGGAGGTTATTATTGAGAGGGTGGGAGTGTTTTCTCCTGTTGAATCTTGCCGTGACCAAAGTAAAGGAGAAGAGAGATTCATTCTGCAGGCGGGAGACACTTTTATTTTGAAGCACGCAGCTAAAAACGAGTTATTTGGCTTAAAAGAAAAACCAACTATTGGATGTTTTTATCAGTTTTCTGGTCCCCTCATGATCTTACTTTATAAAACGTTGTATTTGTGAGAAATAAACCGCAAATCTGTGCACCGTCACGAGGACCTGTCAGGCGTTCAGACGGGGACAGAATGGGTTCTCTGTGGTTTATTGATCCGATGAGTACGATCAGCGGAATGCTTCCACATTACCCGATTGCCTCGAGGATATCCTCCGTTTGGCACCAGTGAAAGAGAAAGTAGGGCCTAATGGATATTAAATTAGTCCAAAATTGAAAACACATCACGAGTTGCAACTAAAGCGTGTCTGAAAAAAAAGAAAGAAATCCGGACTGAAACACAAGATGCGCTGGAGGTACCGGAGTCCTCTACTCTGCACTTTAGCCGCCATGTGATGGTCTCTGAAGCTCCATCTCTCCCATTATGTTTTACGATCAATCATTACATTATAAATGGGTTTTAAGGCCGCAGCAGGCGGGGGTGCAGCTCACGCAGGAGACGGAGTGTTATGTGCGATTAAAGACTTAATAGGTGAAACTGGATGACATTTTCAGTGCGATAACCCCAACAGTCTCCAGCGCGAAAAAGGTCAACGGAGACAATATTAACACGCCGAGCAGACGCCGAGCAGACGTTGAGCGCCGCCACTGTTACTCCGAACAATTTGTTTTCACATTCGGTGAAGAGTCAAACTGTCCTTGTGGGTTTCCACGCAGCTCCTCCTCCTCTTTTCTTCCTCCCCCTCTGGTGAAGCTGGGCCTGATTGAGAGGATATTAACCTTGTTGCACCGACCGAAGCTCAACCCAACCCCCACTCTGTGTTTAGCGACAGGAAAGATGGAGGACAGAGGAAAGGAAAGGGGGGGTTGTGTTAAAAAGGATCATGTGGCAGCACTTATTATTTCCTTGATTCATCAATAAACTATTTGGTTCATGTCAGAGCGGCAACAAATAATCGATGAGTCGATCCAAAAGGAAAGTGTCTGGATAATAGATTCATCTTTCCCCAGTTTCAGACTCATTTGTGAGGATTTGCTGCTTTTCTGAAATTGATTATTCTTTTGTTTTTCTTACGGTTGGTTGAACCAAAGTGATACTGAATTCCCGGTGTCTTCAAGCTTCTGTACTGTGACGTATACCCGGTGAAACCGCTTTAAAAAGGGGGCGGGGCTTATTATTTACTACAAAGGACCATGGTACCGCCCTTGTTGCTAAAAGTGGCAGATTGATTGATGGATGGATGTCATGATGTTGTTGATTGTAATTGGTGGGCACTAGCTTACATCAGCACTTTGATTTTGATTTAAAAATATGTACATTTCTGCGCATTTGTTGCTTAATTATTGCACAATATTATCAGGGATTTGATCTAAAAGGGGCTTTGTCTACTTTCCTCTGATATTTTATTGACTAAACGATAATCAAGAACATATTCAAAATGCCACGTTGATATATTTGTCTAGTTTACTGACCAACAGTCCAAGTTTAGTTCAGTTTAGCATCATAGAAGACAACCAGTGAGGACCAGGGATTTTTTGGCATTTTTGCTTTTGAAAATTTTACTTAAAAGATAAAATCAATCATCAAAATTGTTCCAGACTGATAATTTCAGCTCTGCTGACAATATGTAAACGATTGCACATGAAAATACAGACGATTAGCTCATCCGTTATGTTTCAGCAGCATCATTAACAGAATCACAAACCACATGAATGAAGTGTGATAAGAGTGAGTGTGTTTACAGATGACACGGTGCACGCAGAGTACAAAGATAACAGAATATACAGACCTAAGGATCGCCGGCTGACCCGTGGTAGACAGGTGAGATGACTGCCATTTAAAATGGAGCGTGGGTGGTTGCCTCTGGAAAAACCAATGCTCTGCTCAAATTGTACCAAAGTGCAGCACAAAAAGTCTCACCTTTATTTAATTAAAGCCCCGCTGAGAGTCTGATGTCGTACATTATATTCACCGTCTAATTACACGGCTGTTCTCGTTCGGCTTTCATTTCCTCGTCTCTTTTCAAGACAACCGCGAGGTATTGTGTCAGAACTTTTCTTTACTCGGCACACAAGCTCAGCACAGACTACAGCCCACTTCACATTCACTGTGACCTGGCAACAGCACTCACTGAGAACTTGAGAGAAGTTTATAAAAAAGGAAGGCATGAAGAAGTTCAGGACTTTTTATAAAAAGGCACGGAGGCGCCGTCTCAAAATAGTTCTTCAGTGCTTTTCACGCGATCGCTAGTTTTGATGATTTATCACAAATGAGCTGCTCTCTGAATATTCTTCTTTTTAATGTTTAATATGAAACTCTGTGGGAGAGGAACAAGAAAGCGATCACCTGCAGACAGCATGCAGAGATCCACCTGACGGACCTGATGCAGGAGATGTCTTACCTGTGGCGAACCATGTGACTGACCCAGTAGTTTCATCTTACCCAAACACAGCGATGGCCTAGATTTGCTCCCACCAATAGCTGTCACTCCAGCAGAACAACAGAGGACCATGTGGACACTTTAGTGCAGTCTGTGCACTAACACTAGTACTGGTATACAGTATGTATGCCAGCCAGGTACTATTTGTTTTAGTAGTTGTTACCCATGTAAAAAAAAAAAGCATAATATTAAGCAAAATATTTTACATTTGTCGGGGTTCGTTTCGCCTCGTTATATTTGCAATCGTTTTTTCGGTTCCGCCATTTTGGTAGCTTCCTCTTGGATGTGTGCTGATGATCTGGGACCCGGTGGCTACGTTTTTACAGCGGTTGACACCCGGAAACGTCCCGAACACAGTAAAATATGTAAATAGGGACAGATGGCAGACCACCTCACACTTCTACTGGGTCGTAGGTGAGGATTGAAAGGGATTCTTTTTGTACAAGTCTATTGTTTTTAGAAAGAGCATTGTTGCATTTTCAACCACTAGATAGCTGCTGCCCTGCTTTCTTCTCTCCTCTGGTGTGTCATGTGGTGAAAAGGCCATGTGCTCCGAGCTTCTCCTCCCCCAGCCTCCCCCTCATCCCCCTCCCCCCCGATGGAGGAGGCCTCTCCGTGCTCGGCCTCTGCTCGTTCTCAGTCAATGGGCACCAGCGGCCGTGTGGCGACCTCTCCGACCTCTTTAGCGCTGATTGGTGCCGCATGGCGCTCGGCTCGGCTGCACTCGCTCCTCTCCTTCCCTCTGGTGTTACACTGAAACATGGCTGCTCGGTGGGGGGGGGGGGGGTGGCAGAAGCCGTTAGTACCCATCAGCATGGTGGTCGACAGCTGCACTCTGGGCTCATTAATAGACAATAGGTTTTGATATACATAAATTGCACTTGATTGTAAGTCACGTTTCGTAGTCGGTAATTACCACTTGCCAAACACTCATTAACTCACACTCCAGGTTAAAAGGTCTTTATTATTAGCAACGCATTAAACAACGAATCCCACAACACACAAACGTGTATTTTGATTGACAGTATACTGAGTTCTTCACTGCATCCAGTGAGCAACAAGAGTTAACTTCCTGCCATGATGAAAAGTAAGGGATGAGATTAATTATAATGATGTATTTATGTGTATACGGATTACTTGATAACTAACAGAAACTACCACTGAGGCACACACAGCATGGTTTGAACTGAAATATGAGGAGAGACGCAGCATCTGTAAGAAAGTTGCACATTTATATTCCTCTGCGTCGCATCCTTTAGTGACACTAATGTCATCAGAACAGGGCTCTCTTTCCTCTGCTCCGTCCAAGCTGCATAAAACAAATGTTGGACTGCAGCAGTGCGGTCCACAAGGCTGCGTGGACTCTGTTTCCTGACCTTCTCCTCCTCCGGGTGCCAGATCTCATCTTCTTCGGAGCATAATTAGCCTTTGCTCCCAAACAGTGTTTTCAGTAAACTAATGGAAGGTCTGGAGGCTGGCTTCACTGCAAACCTTTACGAGGGCTCTCTAAATCTCCCTCCTTTTTGCGCCTGGCAGGATTTTTATGTCCGACTGTGTGCGCGTCCTTGAATCTGTCCGTTTGGTGGCCGTGCTTGTCAAGTGCATTTTAGAGGCTTCGGTCCTCCGGGTGAGTCGGGAGGCGTTCCAGTAAAGTGAAGCTGAGAGGGCTCGCTGCTCTCCAGGGAACAGGAAGAGCAAGGCGCTGCCATGGAAGTGTAGGAGCATTGTCTCAGAGCATTGTCAGTAAGTTTAAGCATCATCTGTCTGCTGCTGTCTCCAAAAATAACACCACCTCCGTCACACATGTGCAGGTTCTGAAGTATGAATGAATGAATGAATGAATTTTATTTATATAGCGCTTTTCACAGACAGTAGTATCACAAAGTGCTTAACAGAGCAGACATTTAAAAGCATAAAAAACACAATGTGACCCTAGGGTCAATAAATTATCTACACAGAGAAAATTAAAAAATTAAAGAATAAAATAAAAAATAAAATAAAAATGTAAAACATATTTTAAGAGCAGGTCTAGGACATGGGTTTACTTTTACACAAACGCCAGCCTAAACAGGTGGGTTTTGAGCTGGCTTTTAAAAGTATCCACAGTATCTGCAAGGCGCAGAGTTGCAGGCAGAGCATTCCAGAGCCTCGGGGCCACTGCCTCAAAGGCTCGGTCACCACGGGTCTTAAATCGTGTGCGTGGGACTGACAGAAGACCGAGAGCGTTTGACCTGAGAGTGCGGGCGGGTGAATAGGGGCGAAGTAGATCAGCTACATAAGTCGGAGCCTGACCGTGAAGTGCTCTGTAAGTGATGGTGAGAATTTAAAAGTGTATCCTAGATGCTACAGGGAGCCAGTGGAGAGATCGGAGTACGGGGGTGATGTGAGACCGTCGATTTGTCCTGGTGAGTAATCTGGCGGCAGCGTTTTGGATGACCTGCAGACGGTTAAGAGCAGATACACTGAGTGATGTGAAAAGTGAGTTGCAGTAGTCAATGCGTGAAGAGATAAATGTGTGTATGATCATTTCTAATTCAGGTGTTGATACTACAGATCTCAGTTTACTGATATTTCTTAGATGGAAGAAACATGACCTGGACAGCTGCTTAACATGAGGGTCAAACGACATGGATCGATCAAAGAAAATCCCAAGATTGCGCAGGTTGCAATGGGCAGCAGAGGAGAGTGGACTAATACTCTGCCTGATCATGGGGACAAACTCCTCTGGAGCAATAACTAGGACCTCCGTCTTAGAGTCGTTGAGTTGTAAGCAGTTTTCTGCCGTCCAGTCTCTGATGGCATTGACACAGTCCAGGAGCCTATTAATGTGAAGGCCTCGCTGGGTTTAAATGACAGATGAAGTTGGATATCGTCTGCATATAAGTGATAGGACACATTATAGCTTTTTATGATCGGTCCCAAAGGTAACAGATAAAGGGAAAATAACAGAGGCCCCAGAACCGTGCCCTGCGGTACACCACAAGACAGTGGAGAGGTAACAGACACAAAATCACCCACAGAGACATTGAAACTTCTCTCATTGAGGTAAGACGTGAACCAGTCTAACGCTATGCCAGTTATGCCCACCCAATCACGTAGCCTCTTAATCAGGATGTCATGGTCTATAGTGTCAAATGCAGAACTGAGATCCAGAAGAACTAACACAGAGCAGTCACCTGCATCAGCACACATGAGAATGTCATTTGACACCCTCAGGAGAGCGGTTTCAGTAGAGTGTTGCTTACGAAACCCAGACTGGAACTTGTCGTACATGTTGTGCCTCTCCAGTGCAGCAGTAAGTTGTTTGATATGTATGTATGTTGTATGATACAAGCCTGCTATGAACTAACTATTATTAGCATGTTGAGGAAACCATTCGTCATGTGATCTAATGCATGGATCATCTATTTGGTTTATGCCAAACTCTATTAATAAACTGTTTAGTTGCAGCCTCTTAGCAAAGTGTATCAGTATATGAATTGATAAAACAGGACATTGCTATAAAAAAACAAAACGTTCAGCAAAAGGTGCACCGTCAGCAAAAAACGATTGGCCGCCGGCCACATGCTGCATTGGAAACAAAGCCGTGTGTTCTGTGATGGCTTCTAACGGGCAAGTTGTCTCGTGATTTGTCCAAATAGAAGTTAAACCGCACAACACTAGACTGAGGAGTGGACCTCAGGCTGCACCGCTCTAATGGAGAGAAGCAGCGAACACAGACAAGAGTGCTGTGCAGCTTTCTAATTTCTATTTGTGCCCATAATGAAATCAAGAGTCACATGCAGGTGATGTATGGAAGATATACGGCCTGTCATGAGCCTCAGCACTGTGAAAGAGCACACACACACACACACACACACACACACAGTCATTTTGCAAGCCAACAAGATTTAATGTCTTGAATCTGGTGTCTGCCAAAGTGGAGACCTACAGTACATAAAAATGGAATTACTAAAAGAAAGAAAGGAAAGTGCTAGTGTGGCAGTTTCTCTCAACACACACACACACACACACACACACACTTCTGTGTGTCTGTCTCTCTGAGTAACAGCTGGGCTTCTTAGGTAAATTGAATCAGTCGCTCTCCGGTCGGTCGGGCTCTTGTGTGGCCCCTGGCGTGGAAACCCAAGCTATCAGATTGATTTTTTTTTTTTTTGTTGCTCTCTCGCAGTCGGCCTACCCTCTTCTGTTTCTCAGCCCAGCGCGTTGCAGGGATGGTCTGACTAGTGGACGGCGTCCAGCAGAGTTTAAAGCCCGGCTGAGCCGCTAAGCGGCTGCTGGACCCGCAGTAGCCTCCTCTGATTCATCTCTGTGGCTGTTATACTGTATATGCGAGTGTCTTCTGGGAGTACAGAGCTTATGTAACCTCCCTCACTGGTCTGCTTCAGGGACTTCTAGAAAACCGGGTCAGTCCAGCTCCTCTTAATCGCTCATACTTGGCGAGGCAGCCTTGACACACACACACACACACGTATCTCCTCGAGCTATTTTCTGCCTGACTTCAGGTGCTGCCCTCGAACCTCTACCTCCATCTCAGCCTTCAGACTCAGAGGGCTGTTAAAGAGACACTTCACTAAAAACCAGCCTCTTGTTCCTCAGGCTGTTTGTCAAACAGGAGGTGGGTCAGACAGGAAGACGGCATCACCGTGATTAGCCTGCTAGCCTCCTACGCATTGGTGGCTGATGTGACCAGCAGAGAGCCAATCAGTGACACTCGTCCAAAACAGTGTTTTGAAGAATGAAGTATCAGTGGTGGGGGGGGCCTTCATGTCTCTTTAAATCAGAGCTGTTTATCTGCCTTTTTCCTGTGATGGTGTATTTTTAGTGTGTGTGTGTGTGTGTGTGTGTGTGTGTGTGTGTGTGTGTATCTTGCTCCTGTAAATGTCGATAATGTCACATTATGTCTCGAGCTGAAATGATTAGTCGATCCACAGAATGATCAATCAATGAATTTAATAAAACAAGAATTTGATGAGGCAAGAATAATAAATTGGTTTCAGCCTCTCAAATGTCATCATTTTGCAATTTTTCTTTGTCATCTGTGATATCAAAACAAACATATTTGGGTTTTTGGACCGTTTCTCGGACCAAACCAGACTTATTTTATTCATTATTTTCGGATATTTTGTTGATAAAAAGACAGTGAAAATAATAACTAGTTGCAGACCCGACTCGTTGCATTCATAATAAATAAAGCAGCAAATCATCATTTTAAACTTGAACATTTTGGGGTTTTGGACTGCAGGTAAATTTGTCTCCCTGGTGTCTGAGAAACCGTAAGGGTCCTTTTTTCTACACTTATCACATTTTATAAACTAAAAAAGAAAGTACTGATTGATAGTAAATAATAAGTGGTAGAGTACTCCAGTGCAAATAACAACACGGGTACGACCGATGAGAATGTGACGTTGTCTGCAGCCATCTCATTAACGACGCCTTTGTCTGCAGCTTCACTCTGATCTGTGACTTAATTGACACACAGGAGGTAAACCCCAGAGACGTCAGTGTACAAACAGGAGCTGTACACAATGAATCATCCACGATAGATTACTGTGGAAACCCCTTTAATCCAGGTGTAGAGCTGGTATGGATGGCCTTTTGGCAGTGACGATTAGTGTGTGTGTGTGTGTGTGTGTGTGTGTGCAGTGTGTGATGCGGAAGATTAATGCATGTATTGTAGTATGAAATTAAATTAAAGCCACAGTATATGCTCTCCTCTGCAGCCGCTGTGGTGAAGATGGAAAACGCCCTGCCAGAGTGGTTGTGTTAGAGAGCTAGAATAGTGTGTGTAGGAAGAGAGAGAGTGTGTGTGTGTGTGTGTGTGGGAGTGAGTATGACAGTGCAGGTTATGTGATTGAATGCCTGCCTGCTTCATCCCTCACACACACACACACACACACACACACACACTTATTGACAGGCCGCAGGTTGTTATGTGCTCATTGTTTTGAAGTGCGTACTTCTGTTTCTCCTCCCATGCATTTATAAAAGCTGGACTTGCAGCGGGGAGTTTCCACCAGCAGCCTGGTGCTGTTTGTGATCTTCTCGTTTCCTAGATGAGTCAGAAGTGAGGAAGGGAATCGGTCCTTTAGTCCAGAGAACAGGTACAGAGCTACAGCCTCAGCGCTGGGACTCCAGCTTCTTCTTTTGTCTTGTTGAGGTTTGTTTAACCAGCGACACAAACATCTACATTTCTCTTTCAGGTTTTGTTATTAACACCACTGATTAGCGCCGAGTGTTTCAATAACATGGTTATGATTGTCATAGTAAGGTGACAATTCTAAAACATGGTTTTCTACAAATCTTCTCAAATATAAAGTTTGGATATTGTGGTGGTGGAGATTCAGCTGAAGCCTGAGAACAAGATCCCGACCACATTAATCCTGAAATAATCACTCATCTCACGAGTGCCTTCAGAATGAAAAAGTGCCTCCTTTATGATCATACCTCTCCACTAATAAGGAAATATGAATAAAGAAGGTTTTAATGGAGCTAAACCAATAAGCAGAATAACAAAATAAAGCCTGTGGAGCACTCGGTTATCACGAGGCAGCACAAACTCTCACGAATGCTACTAAGGTCTGTCATAATGCAGGTAAGCTGGAGGACAGGTGCCCCTTTAATATCTCTGAACGCTCAAAATCACCCTCAATCAGAAAAGTTAAGACAGCAAAGCCGTTCTAAAGGGCCTGAGGATCAGGATCAGGGTTAGTGGCAGACACCATCAGCTGAACTGAGGTCTGCATTAAGTGCAGAGAGGATCAGAGAGCCCTGGGTGAGCACTTCCTCACCTCTCTTGAGCCCTGAAGGAAAGGCGACGTCACACGCTGATTGGCCAGAGAGAGCAAATGAACCAAGCTGCTCGCAATTGTTAATTAGTAGTCGAACAACATTTGTATTCAGGTTGCGACACCCAGACTGCCCAGTTCCCCCTTTATCCCCATCATCCTCACAAAGCTGTAAACACGTCATCCAGACGGGAACACGGGGGGAGGGGAGGTGCCGAGGTAAACAGGAAGTCACCGCTTTAACCCCCCACTTCCCTGTATGTCACGTCCTGTATGTGGTCGTACTGTAAGAGTGCTCAGGTTACATTTGTGGCCAAGGGAAGGAGAATGAGAGGTGTGTGTGTGACATGTTTATTACACTATTAGCCTCTGATGTGTTGATATGTAGGTCAAAGCTGTGTTTATACTGTACGTCTGTGTGTGTGTGTGGGGGGAGGGGAGGAAATTCCTAACAGCACCGTGTTAGCGTGTGACCCAGTTGTTGTCAGAGAGAGTTAAATCCCGCTGATCCAACACTTGTCACTCTCACACACACACACACACACACACACACACAGTGGACTAAGTGTGTGTGTGTGTGTGTGTTTTGTCAGACAGGTAGCAATAAGTCAGTGTGGCAGGTGAAAGTCAAAGATGCATCTCGTCTGCAGATCGCTTTTAAAGCTCAGTGGCACTTGGAGAAAGAACCCACTCTGCTTTCCAATGTGGAGCTCAGCTCACGAAAACAAACGTTCTTTTCTCTCGCAAACAAACAAACACACACACACACCCACGGGGTCAGAGTGCAGGTTGCATGCAGGGAAATGCCCTGGACCTGGACCTGGACCTGGACCTGGCAGCAGCAGATGCATTTGTTTAGGCCCTTACAGTATTTGATTTTAAACTTGTTAATGACCATACATATTCTCATTACTGAAGAGTTTGACTTCAAGATGAGATATTAATACTCTCAAACAGAAACAGTCAGAAAGCTTTAAAACCCTGAAGCTTTGCTGAACTAGCTTTGCTCTTTGTGACGTCTGTAGATTCCTGCTGTCTCCAGCGCTGCCGATACAGATCTAAGACGTAGCGCTGCTTCTGGGAATGTGTTGTACAAAGATACTGGTTTCAGTTTGACTCGCTCTCATGTTGGTGAGTTACTTTCCTCTGGTTATGAAACTGTGTCACATTAGTACTGATGCTCTATATGACCGAGACCATCAGCGAGAACATTGTCTATTTCTATAGAGCTATTCTTAACGCTCGTCTGCTCCTCCTGGTCCCCCCGCTGGGAGCCAACAGGGACTCCACGCTGCTGGAGACCCAGACCGCATTACTGAGTAGAAGGGAGGCCCGGGAGAACCAGAACCAGGACTGCACGCAGCAGACTGTCAGACCCTGCTGCAGCAAAAATAGACGTTTTCTGAAGGGAGCCTGGTGTTGGGAAACACTCCCACTTTCGTCCCCAGGGACCGCCCAAAATCAACCCAAAAATGAAACTTTAAATAGAGACGGAACAGAAACAAATAGTTCTTATTTTCCTGTTTCCCTCCACCTTCCAGTGTTGTCCTCCTTTCTCCAGGTTTGATTCACAGAGAAACACACTAGAATGTAACTCCGGCATCTTAATTAGAGTTACCTCTTCTACTTGAAACCCGACTCTAATGAGGAGGATATTTATATGATGCTAGAGCAGCTTTAATCCTTACCTCCTCACAGCCAGTGTTCATATGACTCACGGATGAACCCGGTTGTGTTGTGCTTCGAGCTCCATGGCTTTGTCCGGCCTGAAGTTGAAGTGTCACTTATCGGGGTGTTCTTCCTGCTTTGCGGTATCATTCTCGGTCTCACTCAAAGGTGCCGGGACACTCCTAAAACGTCACGAATTTACTTTTTGTTTTCCGTTCAGGTTTCATCTGGTTCTTTGTCAGTTTGTTTGTATTGTTGACGGGTTCGTCAAACAATTAGATTTTCGAACGCATGTGCAGCGGTTCTGACATTAACAACGATATTTATTCATCAATAACGCAACACATATTTACCACGTCTTTATTTTGGGATGCCTGCTTTGTTGTTTGCTGCCTGCTTTGTTGTTGTTTGCTGTCCCTGTTGTTGGCAAACAAAGGCCAAGAATTGGTTGCCAATTTCTCAAACTAGTTGTCAAACCTGGCAACCCTTGCCCCGATGATGTAGCCCAGAGGTGCAGTCAAATCAGTGGTTTCCCCAAGCAGCTCTGGTGGAGCAGGGAGTGTTATGTAATACCCCAGTGTACCCCCCCCCCCCCCCCCCCCCCCCCCGGTCTGGCATGACTCATTACACACACACACATGAATACAGCATGCCATGTGACCTGGTGCATGTTCTCACTCTCAAAATGGACCGATCGTATGAACTTTAATAGACGTCCTCGATATTCACGCTTCATTTTTAGAATTAGGTTTTCAGTTACTTATAAGATTAAAATCTTCATGGCACCTTCATCAACACTTTAATCACACTTGAATTAACCCTCCTCACTCTTTTCAGACTCTTGTCCTCACAGACTGCAGCAGGGACGTCAGCAGTTTCTCACTGTCAGCTCTACGTCACCTCATAATGTCTGAGAAGTTTACAAGTGATGATGCTTTTTAGAAAAATTAAAACGCACTTTGAGAAAGTGATTACTGGCACAAAAATTTGCTATTAAGCCCCGGTCCCACTGGACAAATATCCCAGAAACACCCACTAACATCTGGCTTTTGTCTTCACTGGGAAAGGTTCAATATTACAGGGATTTAGAGCATTATTTTATTCAATAAACATACAGTTAAAATGCTCTCCTCAAAGCCACCAGACTCCAGTCAGACAACAGGAACTTCAACTTGGAAAACGTGTATCAGAGTTCTGAATCATCGACCCCGCTACGTGTCTCTCTGCCGCTTGTATTTTTAATGTGGTCATGAAATTTTGATTTAGTTTGAGCGGTTAAGTTATGAGTTCCTGCTTTTTAAAACATCACACACGTTTGAGACTAAGTCCCTCAGTGTGGTTCACTCGGGCGGTAGGAGTCTCTTTTTATTGGATATGAGGTATTACAGCCCGTGTTTCTCCTCCAATCACTGTCCAGTCAGGTTCACTGGTCTGAATCTACATTATGTTTAACAAAGAGGAAGCTTCTTGACATTTTGAACACTGAACAGTGAACTACATATTGCTCTCACATACGTACTGTATAAACTACACAACAAACTTTGAAGCCCTCTTCCCAGACGCTGACGTGTGTATTTCGGGGAGCTTTTTGTTTCCCCTCCAGAGTGGAATGAACCTTTTTTAAATTCACGCTCACGGCGGTGTGCTGAAGGTCTACCTAGTGAGGATCCTTGATCTCAGTGGGACTAACCCAGATTCATGACGAGGTGGAGCAGGTAGACACGCTCTCGAATTCACCCTCCTGGTAACCCGCCGAGGCTGGCGACACTAAATAATGCATGAAATGCGGAGAATAAGTTGCTGTGTAGTTGTTTTATACGACGAGGTATCTTGTAACACATCCGTTCCACACAGGCGTGAAAGGTATTGCAGTCATTCTAAGCTTCGACACGTTCCTTCCTGTTTGTTTTGGCTTTAAATGTAGATCTTTAGTGGAGTCACACCTGTTTAAACCAGGGCTCAGCCACGAAACAACCCAAACGGCTTTGTGCCGGGTTTCTCTCGCTCTCTGCAAACAAACAGGA